>SNQN01000605.1:87834-104168 GCA_008642245.1 Bassia scoparia
AGTACTACCAGTACTACACTACTACTGACTGCGAAATTAACCAGCAGCGTATGTTAGTGGTTTTTCATATTTATATTTGCACATTCTATATTATTTTTAAAACTGTATACCGGATCGATAGTATCACGTATATTAGAAAAAAATTTCAGGGTAGTTTGTTAATTCTGTTCTATTCTGTATTTTTTAAAAAAAATTTATATTTGCCTATATTTCCGTATTCTCTATATTATACTCGTTTACGTCAAATGAAAGTACTATATACGTATATTTCAAATATTCTCAATTTATTCTATACGTAGGCTTATAGGCTTGTTCACTAATTAGGTTTATCTTTTTTTTCCGAACTTTCTGTTTTGACTTAGCAAAGAAATTGACTAGAACGTGGCCAAGTGACACTCTGATTTTTGCTTTAGTTAATAGTTACTTGATTAATGAAATTTTGTTTCTTCCTCTGATAATATAAAATAGAAAGAACGTTAAGCTGAGCCTAACACAATCCTATTTCATCAAAATAACAAAGCTTAGCTTGTCAATAGTGGCGGTTCCGGGGTGCATTTGTCGTGCACATGATCATTCCCATCCCCACCCTTCAAGTTTTGTCTCTCACGTCGTCCCACAATGGGTCAAAATTTTCCCTGTAGCAGCTACACAAACCTAATATGTATATGAACCCCCTTCTGCCATTTCCCCAGCTTGCGGTACTCCTCCACTCTACAACAAAATTTCCAACACTTAAAACCCTCTAAATCACCTATCACTATATAATCAAAAGAAGGTATTCAAATATATATTTTTATATCAAATTTTAACTACTAATTATGAGTAATGGCTTTTGTGTTTTCGTAAAATTACTTTTTTCTATTTTTTACTATATTAGGATGAATTTATCATTATTTATTTATATGTATATAAACCCATTGAAAATCCGATCCACCCGACTCATCCGCGGAAGACAGATGGGTTGGATATGCATTGTAGTGGGAATGGATGATGGATGGGTTGGATGATGGATTAACCCTTAGCGGATGGAGGCGAATTGAGTCTCACCCGATCCATATCCGATCCATTGCCACCTCTATCTTAATCACATGTCTCACTTTTCAATAGGTCTATTATGGTCCCGGGCAAATGTTCATTTCCGAAACTAGAAATGTTTATTTCCGAAAATAAAAATATTCATTTCCAAAAATACATGTGTTCATTTTCAGATATGAACATTTACATTGGTAATAGACTTCTTTCGTCTTGCTCTCCTTCTCTCTCTAGGGCTGCGATTCTGCCTCCCCCACCCCTTGTGGGTGTGAGCCATGGCCGGCGGTAAGCGTGGCCGCCCTAAGAAGCAGCAGGGTAAGGGAAAGGTGACTCAATCTACTGCGAAAAAGAGTTCAACGAAGCCCGTTGCGCGATTTGATTCCACGAGTAAGCATAAGACGGTGATTTTGGAGGATGAAGGCTGGGATTCTGAACTTGAGGTTAGTTCGGAGGAGGTGGTTCTTTCCCCTCGTTCCTCTCTTCGGGAATTAACCCAGAAACAAGCCTTGGCTTCTGATTTTTCGAATKTGGTTTCACTAAAACTGGGTGAAACTAGTTTGCATCGACGCGAAATTGAAGGTAATCGTTCTAACCCTCACATACTTACTCCACTGCAGTTTGGGTCTGTACCTGATGCGATTGGGGATGAGGTTCCAATTGTGAAACCTAGGATTGTTCTTGAAGATGTTCAGGAGGAATTAGATTTCTGGAAGACTTCGATTCTGTGCTTTGTTTTGGGAAGTAAGCCACCACCACCGGTGATGGAGGGGTTCCTCCGTCGCATTTGGGGCAAAGGGGGGTTGGACCGAGTCATGGCTACTGGTTCAGGAAGCTATGTMGTGCGTTTTAAGGATATGGGTGGCAGGGATCGTGCTCTTCAAGGGCATTTTGCTTTTGATTCTAAGCCTTTAATTGTTAAACCTTGGTGTCCTGATACTAGCATTGATGTTGAGGACGTTTGTTCTGTGCTAATTTGGGTGAAATTTCCTAAACTTAATCTTAAATAT
Organism: Bassia scoparia; assembly: GCA_008642245.1. Lineage (NCBI taxonomy): Eukaryota > Viridiplantae > Streptophyta > Magnoliopsida > Caryophyllales > Amaranthaceae > Bassia > Bassia scoparia. The sequence continues at coordinate 89,874 of SNQN01000605.1, forward strand.
TGGGGCAAAACTAGCTTGTTTAAGATTGCAGAGACTGTGGGGAAGGCCATTAAACTTGACCAAGCTACTGAGAATAGGGACAGAATGATGTTTGCACGAGTTCTCGTTGAGGTGAAAATTAATCAAACACTACCTGACATAGTAACCTTTGTGAATGAACATGGCAGGATATTGAATATGAATGGAGGCCGGTTGTGTGTGCTAAATGTAATAAAATTGGACACCAGGAGACCCAGTACAGAGTGAAGCAACAGCAAGAGTGGCGTCGCAAGCAGGCTGATCCACCATAGCCACCAGTGGCTGCTCAACCTATTTCTGCACCTGACAAGGATGGTTCTATTGTTCCCAAGGTTTCTGCTCAACGGAAGATTCGTCTTATTCCTCCTCCTGTTTGTGTGGGGAATACCTTTGAGGCACTCATTGATGGTCCTCCGGTTGCTAGTCTTACACGGTTTATGGCAGATGATGAGGGGTTGGCAACCCATGATCATCATGGATAGTATTCTTTGTTGGAATGTACGAGGCTCAACAATAAGAACAAGCAATCCCAGGTGAAGAGAATTATTTCTCTACATAATATTCAGTTGTTGTGTCTCCTCGAAACAAAGGTAAAGGCACATAATCTTGGTGCCTTGTACCTTAATGTTTGTCCAAATTGGTGTATTACTTCTAACCTACCATGGCATGGTAAGGGGCGAATTATCTTAGCATGGAATCCTCTTTTCTTTACGYTTGATATTCGTTGTTGTACGGACCAGTTAATCCATTGTATTGTGTACCCTTGTCATAATCTTCCTACATTTGCTTGTACTTTCATTTATGCCCATAATGAAAGATCAAGGAGATTTAGTTTATGGCACCACTTGTGTGATCTTGCTGATACTATGGCTGGTGGCTGGCTTATCATGGGTGATTTTAACAATGTCTTGTCCACTGAGGAGAGGATTGGTGCTCCGGTCAAGGACTCTGAAATTCTTCCTTTTTCTACTTGTGTGCAACACTGTGGGTTYATGGATGTGCATTATACTGGGAGGCAGTTTAKCTGGAATAARAAGCAGCAAGGTGCTYCTCGGGTTTTTGCAAAATTYGACAGAATCATGTGTAATGCTCAATGGCTTTGTGACTATACTAATTCTCAGGTAATTTATCTACCGGAGGATCAATTTGACCATTGTCCTGGTTTGCTTACTTGTCGCAGTTCCTGTGATGGTAAAAAGCCATTTCGTTTCTTTAATATGTGGTGCACTTCTCCTGAGTTCCTTCCATTAGTAGAATCCTGTTGGAAGCAGAGGGTCACGGGGACTATCAGTTTTCAAGTTCATCAAAAGCTCAAAATGCTCAAACCTCTGTTGAAGAGGCTTAATGATACCAGGTTTAGTGATGTGGTCATTGAGTACACTAAGTCCCTGCAGTTGTTACAGGAGGCTCAAGCAGCTATGCATTCTGATCCAACGAATCAAGTACTTGTCCAGAAGGAGTATGAGGCACAACAGGCCTATCATGTGGCTCATTCCCACTGTCTTCGGTTTCTGCAGCAAAAGTCAAAATGTGAATGGATACAAGCTGGTGATGAGAACAACAAGCTTTTTCATGCTAGTCTAAAAATGCGGTTGAATGCTAATCGAATAAACACAATTCAAAACTCAGATGGTGCTTGGATTCAGGATTATYTGCAGGTACAAGAGGCTTTTGTTACTCATTTCAGCACTTTCATGAGTGTTGTTCCTCCCACTCGGAAGCCTGTCTCTTTGAAAATTGTAAAGCAAGGGAGAGTCCTCACAGAGGACCATAAAGCTAGCCTTTCACTTGTTTTTTRTSATGATGAGATCAAAGCTGCCCTRTGYTCTATTCCGAATGACAAGAGTCCTGGTATTGATGGCTTTGGTWGTAAGTTTTTCAAAGAAGCTTGGTCTTGTGTTGGTGMTGACATTTGTGCTGTTGTAAAGGACTTCTTTGCCCACGYGAAGATGTTAAAAGCGATTAACAACACCTCCATTACTCTTGTTCCAAAGATTGCGTGCCCTGCCAGAGTTAGTGATTATCGTCCAATTGCATGTTGTTCTMTTATCTACAASATAATCACTAAGCTTATCTGTACTAAATTGAGTAGAATCTTGCCTGATATTGTCTCCCCAAATCAGGGGGCCTTCATTACGGGTAGAAGCATTCTTAGTAATATCCTCATCTGCCAAGATATTGTCCGACACTATTCGAGGAAGCATGCTCCAAAGGGRTGTGTATTGAAGGTAGACCTTCAGAAGGCTTGTGACACCATTAATTGGGAGTTTCTCTATGACCTTTTGAGGGTCTTTGGCTTTCCTTCTCACTTCATTCGAATCATCCGAGCCTGTATTTCTAGTGCTAGCTTCACTCTTTTGCTTAATGGTTTCCCTTGTGGTTTTTGGACTTCTAAGAMAGGCCTACGYCAGGGTGATCCAATGTCCCCCCTACTGTTTGTCTTATGTATGGAATATCTCACGAGGGTTTTCATGTACATTGGTACCAAGAAGGATTTCTGTTTTCACCCACGTTGCAGAAGCTTGAAAATCAATGCCCTTTGCTTTGCGGATGACTTGATGCTGTTTTGTAAGGGGGATACACGAAGTTGTCATTTTCTCTTACAGGGTTTGAAGTATTTTGAGGAGGCCTCTGGGCTTGCTACAAATAGGGCTAAATCTGAATTATATGGTGCAAGTATGTCTAATGATGAACTTGCTCACCTCTGCAACATTTCTGGTTTCATGGTTGGTCGTTGGCCTTTTTCGTTACTTGGGGGCCCCTATTAATCATAAGCGGTTATCTCCTGGTGATTGTGACAAATTGGTGGAGAAAATGGTGAGTCGTATTTGGACTTGGTAAACCAGGCACCTCTCCTTTGCTGGACGATTGCAACTAGTTAACTCGGTTCTTATGAGTATTTGCACATATTGGCTCCAGATCATGGTGCTCCCCAGGAGTGTTATTGCAAGAATCAATCGCATTTGTCGTACGTTCTTATGGCAAGGTCATACTTCTTCTCGAAAAAATGGTTATGTGAAATGGTCAAAAGTTTGTACTCCCAAGAAGTTTGGTGGTTTAGGTGTCCGGAACTTGGAACTTTGGAACATGGCTGCTGTTGGGAAACTAGTTTGGCACATTGCAACAAAGAAAGATGACCTGTGGGTCAAGTGGGTGCACCAGGTGTATATTAAGGCCTCGGATTGGTGGGATTATCAAGCCCCACTTCAAGGGAGTTGGATTTGGAGACTTCTCGTTCGGACTAAGGATAGGCTGCTGCAACTTAGCCATTGTAATTGGCAACCTGGTCCTGGTGGGAGATACATTATCCACAAGGTTTACAAGGCTTTACTTGATCAAGGTGATTGTGTTTACTGGCAACACTTGGTGTGGAACCGTTTGTCACTCCCTAAGCACCYATTCTTCTGTTGGCTTCTTGTTCAAAGCCYCATTCAGGTACGGGAAGTTCTGTTTAGACATGGGATTAGCTCCGATGCTAGCTGTTGCATTTGTTCTCGCAGTGCAGAGTCGCATGAGCACTTTTTCTTGCTCTGCCCCTTTAGTCATACTCTCTGGCAGATAATTCGCGCTTGGTTCCAGATTAGCCACCATTGGCATTCCCTTGCGGACCTTTTCAGTTGGTGGTCCAGAGCTGGTAGTGGGAAGTCCTTCAAGAAACAAGTGAAGGGTGCGGTGTTTGCAGCGTGCATTTACATCATTTGGAGAGCATGAAATCAAGCTTTTTGGCAGTCCTCTGTGCCTAGGATTTCTTGTAGTGTTAAGGACCTACAATATGTTATTAGATGTAGGATTAAACTGTTATCAAGTGCAAAAGTTAGTCGCAACAACCAACGTTGGTTGAGCTCGTTTTTGTAATTAGTTTGCTCAACTCCTCCTGGGCTAGGAGACCTTTCGTTGGGTTCCTAGTTTTGTTGGAGTTTTAGGTGTATTGGTTGTGTTTGCAATATATTTTCCTACTTACTTGCCAAAAAAAAAACATTTACATTTGAAAATGAACATTTCACATGTTGAGATGAACATTTCTAGTTTTGGAAATGAACATTTGCCCGGGACCATGATGAGCACCATGGTTTCGGGAGCATAGTAGAATTTGCGAAGTATTAGCAAATCATAGACGGGCCTTTATTTAAGCAATTAAGCCCATGTAATTTTACAAGAAGTTGAAAAAAGCCCAATGATAAAATGGCGCCCTCATTTAAAATAGCCCAGCATGATTCTGGAATATACTAGACGTTCCTACAATTGTCTTTGTTCTTCTTCACAAATCTCTGTTTTTCTCGTAGGAAATCGTGAACCGTAATCATTCTTCTAGAATCATAATGAAGGAATAACAAAGATTGTTCAGGAAAGTCTGTTAATAATTCTCACCTCCTATAAATAACCCATTTCCACAAATTCACAATCATCAACATTCGAAAGCAAATTCAATCAAGTTCACAACATTTCCCTCCAAAGCTACATTTAAAACATCAAATTCCGTTTAACGACAAAAAAAGCTTAGAAACTTTAACAATGTCGCTAATTCCCAGCATGTTCGGAAACCGACGAGGCAGCGTCCTGGACCCATTCTCCCTAGACGTGTGGGACTCTTTCCCTCGATCTCTCTCCTCCATAGGCGGCGATACGGCTGCGTTCGCGAATGCGAGAATCGATTGGAAAGAGACTCCGGAGGCGCATGTGTTCAAGGCTGATCTCCCGGGGGTGAAGAAGGAGGAGGTGAAGGTGGAGGTGGAAGACGGAAAGGTGCTCCAGATCAGCGGTGAGAGAAGCAGGGAGAAAGAGGAGAAGAACGACACGTGGCACAGGGTTGAGCGGAGTTCTGGAAGGTTCCAGAGGAGGTTCAGGCTTCCTGAGAACGCCAAGATGGAAGAAATCAAGGCCGACATGGACAACGGCGTGCTCACCGTCACTGTTCCCAAGGCCGAGGTCAAGAAGCCCGAGGTCAAGTCCATCGACATCTCTTCTGCGTAAATCATCATGACTTTTATTCTGTTTGTAATACACTAATACAGTGCATCGGTGCTAAATATCTATATTTATATGGTGTGTTGTACTGTGTTATTGTACTGTGTTATTTAATGGCTTTTTTTAAAGAGATTTTTGGTGAAAAATGAAAACAAATTGAATAACAAAAGATGAAGGAAATTGAATAGTGTGTGATTTATATTGATACTATCCCGTGCAATACACGATTTTTTATTTAGATTAATGAATTAATAAAAATTTGTAGCATGTGATTTTCTTGTAGTGATTGTACAAAATTATGTAGTATATCATTCTTAACTTTTCAAAGAGTGTTAAAAATTTAGTCAAAAAAAAGAGGGTTAAAAATTAAATTGTAACTTAAGTTAAGTAAAAAGGACTAAAGAACATTGTGGGATTATTATCAAAGGTTAATAATTCTATAATAACTATACTAGATTGACCTGGTGCACAAGCAACGAATTATTTTAAAAATAGCAAGACAAATAACTTTTAATTGATATAAAAACTCAGAAGTTTTAATTTAGTTGGTTGAATATTGTTGGGTCACTTAGGTGTGTCATTGTGAAATTATGTAGATCCTCTGTATTAAAATGTAACATTGATCGTTAATTTTGATACGGAGTAAGGTTTTACAAAATAATTGCTATACCTAAGAACATACATTAGTCAAACAAAGCTAGTAAGGAGTATGATATGAAAACTATATATGTATGATATGAAAACTATATATGTGTGGCTGTGATACCATGGTTGTTGTATGCATAGTTGTATTCTATAATTACATGTTGAATGTTAAAAGTGCCWACGATGTAAATCAACTTTAAAAAAATAAAGAATATTTTGGTGCTATAAAATATACAAAATAATATAAAATCTAAAGATATACGTCGTACATCAAATAGTTTTTTAAAAAAATAATTTTAAGGTGCTTTAATTTCAGAAAATTCTAGATTTTGTTGGTGCAAATTAGACCGTGCATAAAAATTAAAATACAAATTATAAATGATCCAATTTATAATTAACTATGAGTTTATTGTACTCCCTTTATTCCACTAAATTCCTGTCACTTCTACTTTACACGTTTGTCAATGCACGATTTACAATTGAAATATCTTTAATTATACATGAGTAAAATTATAAAAATTGAATTTTAATAAACTACTTGTTAATACGATTCTAACAAGATCACATATGACTATTTTCATTCTTACATATTAACAAGAATTTAAAAGATTCTCACTATTAATGAATAGTTCTCACTATTCATTATAACATGAATTTAGTGGAACAAAGGGAGTACAATATATTATTATTGAATTTTAAGGGGCATATATGATAAATGTACAACCACACACAATTTTTTATGATAGTCCTTCGACAATGAAGATACAATAGAAAACATTTGAGAGGTTGTACAGTAAACCTATAATACTACAAACTTCATCGGTACATATATTTTAATTTAAACTGTATTCGGTGATAATTGATATAAATTACTTGGAGATTTTACTTTTTTTAATGTTACAAAAATATATAGTGTCAAATTTTACTGCATTAGAGTAGTTGGGAAAACAATCATTAAATACTTGTTTACATTTCTAACATTGTGTCACTATGTGTAGCATTTCCCTCACAAAATTAAAAATAGAAATAATAATTGTCTAAAATAAAAATACTTTTATTTTTTTCATTAATAATAAGGGAAGTACCCCGTATTATGAATATGATATGAAGTACGGAGTACATGGTACGGAATATGAATTATTGTAAATTTATTTTACACAAAAAACTCTAAATTAATGCCATTCATGCATGTCGTTGGATACAACTCTGTTCATTTTTTTAGTTTGTTAACTGAAGTGAATGAAATGTTTATCTTTCCGTATTATTCATGTGACATGTTTATCTTTRCATATTTATACTATGTTTCTTTGGACTGAAATAGACCTGAATTGAACTGAATTGAACTTTTATTTTATGAGAGAAGGAATTAGGAAACTAAACTGAACTGAACTTAATGGACCTGAACTGAACTTAATGAAATACCATAAAATTAAGTCCAAAAAAATAAATCTTATTTAAAACAATGAGAATATTTATTATACTTCGTATAAAAATATTTTAGAGTCCAAATAAATAAACAAATATTATCTTTTAATGGGGTGAGTTTTTTTTAGGTGAAAGTGGGGAGTTAGGTGATATTAGGTCTGTTCTGTTCACCTTATTTTTACGTATCTGAACTTATCTTATCTTATTTTTTCAGGATTGACCTATTTTTTCTAAAGTTGTTTTGTGAGAGGAAAAATAATAAGTTTGTTCTTTTCAACTTATTTTTTTAACTGAACTTGTTTTTTCTTATTTGAACTTATTTTTTCCGAACTGAACTTATACTTTCTCATCTTAACTTATTTTTTCTTATTTGAACTTATTTTTTCTGAAAATAAGTAAAAATAAGTTGAAAAGAACAGACCCATTATTGAATGGTTATTATTTTTTTGTGGTTTAAATATTTTTGAGAGGGAAAGTATATGGAAAAGATTGTTTTGGAGGGAAAGATTGTGAGGGCTTTGATTTTTGAGGGAACACATGTAGTGAAGTGTTGAGGTGGTTACAAATGGTAACATTTGTTTAATAATATAATTCGTAGATACTAAAACAGAATGATGCTGATGTAATGATGACATCATTCATCCTATATGTCAACCTCACATTTCATGGATGATGTCAGCATATCATTAATTTTGAAAAAAAAATTAAATAAACTATTAAATTTTAAATTTAAATACACTAAAAAATAAAATTGAAAAAACCTTCTAGAAATTACAAGAGAGGTTCGTTTTTCATAGATCAATATAAAGAAATTAAATCAAATAAACCTCCTAGATAATCAAACTTAAGGTAACAAATACAATATTCGCGTTTTCTTTCTAACTATCTATATAAATAAGACAAACATTGTCGCTGCTCAATATTTCACACACTCTTTAATTTCGGTGTTTTATCATTCTTCTCAGCATACATTGCATAGTGATAATACATTGAAGGAAGCAACCCAAAGAAAATAAGTTTTCATCCAACTTTTTTAGTCCAAATTTAAATTAAAACACTAAATTACTTAAATTCTTTAACAACTTTTATTATATATCATTATGATTTTAAGAAATATTTAACGAATTTTAATTATAGAATCATCTTAGATTTTTTTTTAATAAAACCGTGTATCACACGGGAACTAAACTAGTTATTGTCTAAAATAAAAGAAAAGATAAAAAAGAATTGAAGGCAATGATGTGAAAGCATGAGAAGAAAGTGAATTGTGGAATAATAAATGATTATGTGCCATGTGGATTTTATGTGAAAGTTTTAATATACGTACTTATAATAGATAGATAGATTGTTGACAAGTGACATCATATTTTATTGAGTAATATTAAGTCATCATGTATGTGGTGAATGTGAAGTAGCAACAAAGTCTTTTAATTGTCATGTATGGAATGAATGTAAAGTGGCTAACGAGCCCAATCAATGTGAAGAGACTCCTAGCTAAGTATCGTTTTAATGCCCAACTAGCTTAGTATATCGTTGCCCTGGGCGTTACTTTTATATTTTTCTTAATTGATATGTATTTTCTCTCTACTCTTGTGAAACTAAAAATAAACATATATATGAAAAAAAATAATATTATGTACATAATGAAAAGAACTACTCGTAATAAATATGGGTTTAATTGATGCGTTAAGCTTACGTGGCAAATGTACTTTTGAGAGTGACACGTTTCATTTTTTTTTCTTAGAGAGCACCACGTGGCACCTTTTCAGTTGAAAGACACGACTTTTAATAATATTTGTAGATTTGTAGATTCTATTTCACATCATCTCCCACACATTTAATTTTGGATGTGTCTCTTACTCTTCATATTCTTCTCTGAACCCGTTTTTTCGCATTTTATTAATATCTATTGTTAGTAATAGTGTCTTGCTAAGGAGGTATGTCATTTCTTCAATTTTAAAATTTTTGTTAATCTATTTTTTTAATTATTATAATTTTTGATCTAATTTATGTTCATAAATGTGGTTGAATTGCACGATAGAGGTTGTTAATTTGTACACTTACTTTCAACAAGTCTCCCCCTTCTTTTGTTATTCTCCTCAGAGAGCTAGATGCATTCAACTATAGAAGATAGAGTAGTTTACCGTCTCTTTAATTTAAAGATTATTTCGATTACTCATAGAATCAATTATTGTGGTACCATGATTTTTTTTCATTATTATGTTTTTCTCCTACTATGTGAAGACAATAGGGAATATAATATATACTTTCCTTTTTTCCTTTTTTCCTTTCTTGTGCTAATGGGACACAAGGGTGTATATATTTTGAATGTATTATCAACATATTCACAATAACAAATAATGTGACTTGTGCTTTATATGACTATTTTTTTAACTGCATAACTTTCCATGTGTGATTTTATTTATAATGTTGCTTATGTTTGAGAATTTGTGGTTAAAGTAGCAATTTTAATGTATGCTTTTTTTTATGAATATTGCCTTCCCATAGCTCAATCATAAATTCATAATATATATTGTCATCTTTCTTTAATACTTGCATCCTTTATCAATATTGTCTGCCATAAGATTGATCATAATAATCACATCATGTTATACAAATTTAATCATCCTCAAAATTTCATGTATCATGTTTTTGTCCATACATTTTCCATACATGAGCTAAACACTTAAATTCTACAGATTAATATTATAGGTATTTTTGGTTGGATGGGAAATAGAGACATTAGATGTCTTTTATATAGATATACTCTATGTATGCCTACGATATGTCTTACACATACAGATTATATTATTTCTTATGAAGATCCAAGTTTTAAGAATTTACAAAACTATGTTGATTAAGGTTTTATATGCAACACCACCCATACAATTTCACATCAATATATTCAAACAAGAAATTAAAGAAGAACAATCAGCATACCTATGTGTTTCGGGAATTTGCTAGATAATCAAAGAACCATTTCCATGTTATGTTACAAGTAAAGAGAAGGAATAATATCCACTATTTCGAAATGACATAAAAGGGATTAACACATATAGACTTCTAGCAAACAATCAACTAAACTAATATAAAGATGAACCACAAAATTATGTACATAACACAAATAGAGAAACAAAAAAAATGTGCACAAATAGAGCCCCTTAAACAAAAATATTGAAGACAATAGCAACCCGCGCAACGTTGGGCATGAAAACTAGTTGATGAGTAAAAAGAAGGAAAATTCCCATTGGTGACTTCATTTTTTTTGGATTTTCCCATGGGTAATCATGAGTTTTGTTATTACCAAAAATGACCTCCTACTTTTGTTATATTCCCAAATATCGTTTATTATCATATTATTAGAGTACTTACATTATATCTAATAAGCGTATCGCGCACCTAACAAAAATAACCTAACTTTTCCTCCTAACTATGTAGTCAGGCAAGTAAGGGTCGAATCCCAAGAGACTAATTGGTTCAAAGTGGTTGTATTGACTTCATTTAGAGCTAAGCAAGCAATCAAAATAAGAGGAGATTGATGTAAACTAAACAACTAAAACAATTTCAAACTAATTGGAAATATCAAGAATTAAAAACAATTCTAGGTTTAAGAATTCCCACTAATATGAATTAACTCAACAAGCAATTCCCTTTTCCCTTGATCAATTAATCAACAATTCATAGGATGGAAGCGCCCTAATAATACTAATGATTTCTTTCGATCAATCAAAAGCTTCCTTAACAAAGCAATCCTACCTATTTTCATGGAGTCAAGCATTCTAAGGACTTTAAGCGTATCATCCTAAAATCCTAACAAATTTCACCATCTACTTTCGTGATGGTTTCCTTTATCTCAATTTAGAGTTCAAAAATCAATTAAGAGTCAACTTTCAACCTAGTCACATTCATCCAATATTATTTCTAATCAAAGAATGATAAATAAAACCAACTCTAAAGTGAAAGAATTGTAAATTAATCAAGGTTGGGAATTGGGAATTCACTTGGAAGTTAATCCATATTAGGGTTCATCCTAACCCTAGAATTTGGGGAAAATACTCACACCTAACTATTGAATAAACAAAACTAATTTGAAAGATAGCATGATTAACAATAATAATATAGAATAGAGATGAGAAAACAATACTTGAATTGATGAAATCGCCAAAACAATGTTGAAAGTACCAAAGTTGTGAGTTATGCGCTCAAAACAAAGAGAGGGAAAACTTCTTCTAAAAACCAAAACTGATATTGAAGTATATGTAAAAGAATAAAATAAAACCCCTATCTAAAAACCTATTTAGATGCTAGGAATATGAAGAGTTTTCTATATCAAAGAAGGGGCCGCAGCCAAGGTGCGACATGTGACATTAGGCCGCTTGTATTATATATTACTAAGTTCACGTTCCGAAAAACTGTTTGTATCGCTTGTATAATATATTACTTGTAAGTTATAATTTAGTCGTTGTATAAAATCACAATCCAATCACCCCCCCCCAAATGTAAATATGTAAATATACTTGTTAATATCATGTATAAAGATTTAGGAATCGTTAAACTTTAAATAACTATGACTTAGCCGTGTATAATCTCCTCGTGGGATCGACCCTTTCTTACCTTTGTAATAGTTGTTAATATTTTTAGAAGTCAAAGATAGGTTTTTATGAATTTGGTGCGCCTAACGACCCGTACTAAATAATATCTTGTGTTACCTTAATTCTAACACAAGTAATTGCCAAATATTATGAACATATATCCTCACCAGATCATCTTGAAGTTTTCAAAATTCAATTCATTTTAAGAAAAATTTCCAAAAATCTTTTTATATTGACAAAGTGATACGTGTTGTGAAAACAGATGTACTATTTTCCCAACTGGTAGTGTTAAAGCCAACTAACAACTGGTCTATTTGTCTTTAATTTTACTCAAAAAGCCTTTTGTCAAAACCAATAATACAAGCATTCATCAATTACACTTATGCACTTTTACAGCAAAAAGACTTATTCTAATTCTAGAACTAGTGTTCATGTTCTTCAACTATTTGAAGCTTTCCTTGATTTCTTCATGTAAAACTTGGTCTTCTCGAGTCTTCCTTGAAAGAGCTTTCATGCTTTAAGAGTTGGAATTTGTGAATGCCAAACTTAGTTAACACTTTGCATATCGAACTTGTTAGCATACTGTCACTTTCTTTAAATTACCAATAATAGTTCCTTCAGTTTTTTTCTTTTTTGACAAAGGGGAAAAGGGCTCAGCGACCGCACCTATAGCTAATATAGTGAAAGCTCATACAGACATTCCTAACACTACTTATAAGTAACCTGATACTATTTTTAAAACATCTATTGAAGGTTCTAAGATACTCAAGAGGGGGGGGGGGGGGGAGTATTGAGAAGGAGTTATGTTTATTGATGTTTTATTATCTCAATTATTATTATGTATGATGTGCTGTAATATGACTACAATTAAACTTGTGTTTTTGTCTTGTTCTGTTTTTTGTCCGGCTTGTGAATCAATCTAGGATCATGTGTCCTAGGATTGTTGCCTTTGTGGGCTAATTTGGTGTAAATCCCAAGGCCTTTAATTGATAACCTAGTAGGGTTGTGTGCCCGCTCTGTGCTGACCGTGACGTGTGTGTGGTGTGTGTTTGTGGGTTGTGTGTGTGTCCGTGTGTGTGTGCTGTGTGGTGTGTGTGTGTCGTGTGTGTGTTGTGTGGTGTGTGTGTGTGGTGTGTGTGTGTGTGTGTTGTGTGTGTGTGTGTGTGTAGTGTGCGCACTCACATCGAAACCCTGTCACTCATAGCACGTCAACGATCTCTTCAGGCAAGCAACTTCAGTGTTATGAGGACCACAACATTAAAAGGAAAATGTAGCGATAAATAGTCATATTAAAATGTAAGCAAGTATCGTTAGGAAAGAAGAGCAGTTGTTGACAGAGAGTTATAATACGACCACGACCACACAAGCACACACCATATTGGCCTTAAGGAAAAAGGTTGAAAGTAAAATGTAGAATCGACATGCAGTGGGTGTTCATATGAGTATGTTAATTATAGTTTGATGAGGTATAGTGTGTAATTTTGGTGAAACCATTTAACCCATCAAAATGCAATATTTGTTACTTTCTAAATAGGAAAAAGGATGCAAGTAAAAGAGAAAGAATATATGATATATACAACGCAACTGATGAATTGAATTGAAAATAAATTGAAGTAAACATGTCCCTAAAATCCCAAATTAGAGTCCACAGCTTCTATTATATCCAATGGTGGCTATCTCTAACCCACACTGTCCCCACATTTAGTCCATATCAAGAAGACAACCTTGATTTTGTATAAATTGTAATTGGTGAAAAAAATACAATAGTGGTTTGTTAAGAGTATAATATTAATATTGGGATCCACGAACAATTCATAAATTTTTGGGTTGAGATGGTCTGGTTGACATGTATCGAAGCCTATTCAATTCTAAATAAACCTAACAAACTATTTTTTTCTTTATCCTTTGGCCCAAGCTAAATTTTACTCTGGAATTTCAATACTTCTATTTACGTTTCTATTGGGATTTTCTTACTTACGTTTGCATCTCCCTATCTGATCGGTTGGGCCGAGAATAAATATATATATTCTAACCCCCCTCACTGAAGGTCCTTTGGCCTTGAATGTGGACCAGCAGACCACAAAGACCGATGACCTGGGGTGCGAAGAATTTAATTCCATTAGAAAGGAGAGGGAAGGTGCAGATGCGAACCCGTGACCTCTGTTCACGCTGGCTTTGTACAATGTTAATCGGACCATCTCAACCAAGTTTAAACTGATCGGTTGCCAGGCGCCAACGAGATATCGAGATAAACTCCTACAAGTGGCAGCTACGCGCAATGAAGAAACAAAGTGAATCAATCCCAACGTGTATAACTATTCTCTTTTCATTAAAAAACAATACCAGAATTTCCTCCCGCAGTCCATCCCCCACACGTACCCATAGCAAAGGTAACCGCAACAAAGACAATTCCAAACGATAATTTTCACCAATACCATGTTAGAAATTGAACCAAGGGGCAGCTTAATCATCACTACACAGGCACGATATATTTTCTATTAGTTTTTTATTTGCACTCTAGCGCATCTAGGTTCAGAAAATAATGATATACAATGGAATGAGAAATCCACCTTTGATGATCAAAGTGAATTAAGAAAAAGTTGAGTTGTGAGCAATTTATCATGCATACGCTATCAAGTGTCTTAGAAGA
>SNQN01000605.1:104193-134385 GCA_008642245.1 Bassia scoparia
TTATATCTAATAGCGTATCGCGCACCTAACAAAAATAACCTAACTTTTCCTCCTAACTATGTAGTCAGGCAAGTAAGGGTCGAATCCCAAGAGACTAATTGGTTCAAAGTGTTGTATTGACTTCATTAGAGCTAAGCAAGCAATCAAAATAAGAGGAGATTGATGTAAACTAAACAACTAAACAATTTCAAACTAATTGGAAATATCAAGAATTAAAAACAATTCTAGTTAAGAATTCCCACTAATATGAATTAACTCAACAAGCAATTCCCTTTCCCTTGATCAATTACAACAATTCATAGGATGGAAGCACCCTAATAATACTAATGATTTCTTTCGATCAATCAAAAGCTTCCTTAACAAAGCAATCCTACCTATTTTCATGGAGTCAAGCATTTTAAACTTTAAGCGTATCATCCTAAATCCTAACAAATTTCACCCTACTTTCGTGATGTTTCCTTTTCTCAATTTAGAGTTCAAAAATCAATAAGAGTCAATTTCAACCTAGTCACATTCATCCAATATTATTTCTAATCAAAGAATGATAAATAAAACCAACTCTAAAGTGAAAGAATTGTAAATTATCAAGGTTGGGAATTGGGAATTCATTGGAAGTTAATCATATTAGGTTCATCCTAACCCTAGAATTTGGGGAAAAATCTACACACCTAACTATTGAATAAACAAAACAATTTGAAAGATAGCGATGATTAACAATAATATATAGAATAGAGATAGAAAACAATACTTGAATTGATGAAATCGCCCAACAATGTTTGAAAGTACCAAAGTTGTGAGTTATGCGCTCAAACAAAGAGGGGAAAACTTCTTCTAAAAACCAAAACTGATATTGAAGTATATGTAAAGAATAAATAAAACCCCTATCTAAAAACCTATTTTAGATGCTAGGAATATGAAGAGTTTTCTATATCAAAGAAGGGCCGCAGCCAAGGTGCGACATGTGACATTGGCCGCTTGTATTATATATTACTAAGTTCACGTTCCGAAAAACTGTTTGTATCGCTTGTATAATATATTACTTGTAGAATAATTTAGTCGTTGTAAAAATCACAAATCCAATCACCCCCCCCAAATGTAAATATGTAATATACTGTTAATATTCATGTATAAGATTAGGAATCGTTAAACTTTAAATAACTATGACTAGCCGTGTATAATCTCCTCGTGGGATCGACCTTTCTTACCTTTGTAATAGTTGTTAATATTTTTAGAATCAAAGATAGGTTTTTATGAATTTGGTGCGCCTAACGACCCGTACTAAATAAATCTTGTGTACCTATAATTCTAACACAAGTAAATTGCAATATTATGAACATATATTCCTCACCAGATCATCTTGAAGTTTCAAATTCAATTCATTTTAAGAAAAATTCAAAAAATCTTTTTATATTGACAAATGATACGTGTTGTGAAACAGACTGTCTATTTTTCCCAACTGTAAGTGTTAAAGCCAACTAACAACTGGTCTATTTGTCTTTAATTTTACTCAAAAGCCTTTTGTCAAACCAATAATACAAGCATTCATCAATTACACTTATGCACTTTTACAGCAAAAAGACTTATTCTAATTCTAGAACTATGTGTCATGTTCTTCAACTATTTGAAGCTTTCCTTGATTTCTTCATGTAAAACTTGGTTTCTCGAGTCTTCCTTGAAAGAGCTTTCATGCTTTAAGAGTTGGAATTTGTGAATGCCAAACTTAGTTAACACTTTGGCATATCGAACTTGTTAGCATACTGTCACTTTCTTAAATTACCAATAATAGTTCCTTCAGTTTTTTTCTTTTTGACAAAGGGGAAAAGGTCAGCGACCGACCTATAGCATATATAGTGAAAGTCATACAAGACATTCCTACACTACTTATAAGTACCTGATACTATTTTTAAAACATCTATTGAAGGTTTAAGATACTCAAGAGGGGGGGGGGGGGGATGAATTGAGTATAATCGACTGTGACCAATTTTTCTTTTTGCTTTTGATCTAATGATAAGGACCAGTTGGGCTGGTTCCTATACGCAGCGGAATGTAAATAAAGCAGTAAAAGAACACACAATATTAACGAGGTTCACCCAACTCTGGGCTATGTCCTCCTACCTAAGCTCTTTTATTAATCAACTCTGAAAACAAAGAACTTGCTCACTCTACTGTTCCCTACCCGGAACCAGCACACCCCACCACTCAACTCTGAATGTGCACTCGACTCACACTCGTAAGTCCAACTTTGTGTTTGAACTCACAAACACTACCCAGGCTTTCAACCCCTCTGTTGATAGCCTTTACAGAACAAATCCTCTCTTATATTACTTCTTAGAAATCTAAGTAAAGAAATGTTGTATGCTCGATATATGCTTGTGTATGACTCGATGGTTATGAACTAATGCTTTTTGTGTTTTCTCTCTCAATAGTTTTCTCTTTTTAACCCGTGGAGAGAGTTGTAGAATGTTGAGTATAGACGTATATTTATATTATCTTAACCCTATTTCCATAAATCTATTTTTGCCAAACAAGGCAAGATTAGTTTTATGGAAAGTATTTTACTGTTCGATTTATCCTAAGATTTTGATCGAACAAGATATTACTCCCAGTTTAAGGTAATATAAATATCCATCTATAATCTCAGCTGCAAATAATCTTTCAAATATCTTTTGGAAATATTTTAGAAAAACCCTTTCAAAACCGTAGCCAACATTCTATTCAGGAACTAAGCTGTTCCCAGCTTGGTTCCTTGAGTGTGTTATGATTCTGTTCAAGCTTTGTACCAGAAATTACAACATACTCAAAAACACTTAAGCACTTAGTTCATTTCCATTTAGTCACACTACAGAGCATATTACATGAAATCCTTAATTTAAACTCTAAAATACAATTCTTCGGATCTTCATGCAATCTTCAAGAACTTGAATCTTCCTTTAATTATTCACTTTGAGCACAGCTTTCTTCTTCGAATAACTTCGAAAGGATTCACACTTCAAGTCTTGGAATATCTATTACTGCACATATAACAAAGTTAACATGCAACAAAAGATATATGACTGTCTTTCAGAATAACAGTCAAGGAACAGCTCGTTACTGGTCTGCACTGGTTCTGCACCAGTGAATGAGCTCTTATGTAATCAGCTGTTCCCTGCAATAAACAAGTTAGTTTCAAAGCATTCTCATTAAACTATTAACTTGTCTAGGGAAACAAGTTTCTAAACTAGCTGGTTCCCAGAACCAACAATATTCATACTTTAATCATCCTGTTTCCTGTAATGGTTTGTCATCATTCAAAACTTAGGAACTCAACATCTATCCCCCACGATAGCCTCCACAGTTTCTTTTCGTAGATCGTTGACTTCAACTTGGAGTGCTAAAGCATTCAGCAGGTTGGAAAGCGCTTCACGAACCGCCACAAGATCCCTATGCAGCTCACTTTCCATACTCACCTTTTTGATGTCTAGTCGCGAGTCAAACCCAGGTCAATTACTATTGTCTTGTCCCACTCCATTCTTTTTTCCTCCAAGGTCGAGCGTATTGGGCACCTTGTCCATTGAAAAGCAGTCGTAGAAGTGTTCTGACAGGCCCTATTCCCAATATAATGGCATAATTTTCCATTCTCAAAACCCGGGGGCTCTTTCTCCTCCTGAGGAAGACAATTTCTTAAACGCACACCCATCTGCATGGACTCGTTATTTGCTTCTGCAAATCTCAGAATACGTTCCATCGAAATCTCTTGACCATTTAAAATAGCTCTGTTTCGCTCTAACCAGATTCCGTATAACAGGTATGCAAAGTAACTGACCGCATTGAAGCTATGACAATCCTGACAGTCTTTTCCTCTACTCCTATCCGCGGCTGCCAGGGCTTTTAACCAGTTGTACGTCCATTCTCCTAAAGTTATGTCGCAATGACACGCAATGTCGATTCCCAACCTAGATCCTTACCAAATCCTAGCAACAATCGGACAATCCCTAAAGAGGTGATTGTCTGTTTCCTGGGCTTCCTCCTGCAACAGTGATCTGCAGAAAAAGCATTACGTATCTGCAGCGATGTTTCTTTTCTCCAGCTCTTCCCCTACCGCAAGGGCATTATTTAACAGACGCCACATGAAGATCTTCAGGTTCTTTTTTATGTCCAATTTCCATGGAATCTTGTTGTCTCCTACTAATTGTCTCTCCCTGTCGTGGTTTCTTGCTCTCAGATCAAAGCTTCTCCTGACAACCTCGTACCCCGACTTCACGAAATACACACCATCCCTCGCCTCTAACTAGCAGACGGTGTCATCCAGGTCTTGAGCTAGAGGAATTTTCTTGATTTCATCACCAATACCTGCTTCATACATATTGGCTAGAACAGATCTTCTCTCCAATTGCTGCCTTGAATCATGTCAGAAACTGGCCGATCCCTCTAATTCGCATTGCTCTCCACCCAACTTTCTAGTGGATTCACCACATTGCCTTGAAACCAAGGGTCTCCCAGCTTTGCCTTGTTACCGTTTCCCAGACTCCATCCGCAGCCCTCCCTCAGAACATTAAGGTCCTAAATTATACCACTCCAACCCCAAGATCCCTGCTTTCTCATGTACTCCTTATTGAAAAGTTCGTATCCTCCACCTTGTATTTAGCCTTGAAGAGCCTGGCTAGGAGGCTGTCTTCTTCATTGATTATCTTCCAGCCGACCTTTTCTAGGAGAGCCTGGTTGAAGAACCGGTAGTCTCTAATACCCAAACCCCCTTTTCTCCTTTCCCTGGTCAGGTGTGACCAGCTTCTCCAATGTAAACAACTTCGTTTATTCAATCCTGCCCACCAAAACTTTGCAATGATGGAGTTAATCTTCTCTAGAATGCACATTGGAACTCTAAAGACAGACAGCACATGACTACCCAAGGAGTTAAGAACATAATTTATTAGCGTTAGCCTACCTCCTTGAGAGAGGAAAATCGAATTCCAGGAACTTAACCTTTCTTGAACCTTTTCCACAATCCCAATGAAAATTTCCTTCTTGGTCGACCCGAAACCCGATGGAATTCCAAGGTATTTCCCAAATGAGCGCTGAAGAGGCATTCCAAAGATTTGGATAAGGTTATCCTTTTCATCTTGGGAGCAAGCCCAGCTAGTTATAATGGCGCATTTTGAGTTATTAAAAACCTCCCCAGAAGCTTTGCAAAAGACCGAGTCCGCCTTCTGAAGAGCCTGACAACCCGCAGCAAAGTACTAAAAGAAAAAGGTTGCATTATCCGCAAAGAATAGATGAGTGATTTCTGGGGCACCTCTGGCTACTTGGATTCCCTTCAGGTTACAAGCTGTTGAGTTATCCACCAGCCTCGATAGTGCTTCCATGCACAGGATAAAAAGATAAGGGGATAATGAGTCTCCCTGTTTTAGGCCACACTTAGGCTGGAACGGTTCTAACGGCTCGCCATTGAAGAGGACCGAGTAAGTAACCGTGGTGACACACTGCATGATCAGGTTCAGTAAATTTTCCGGGAAACCTACCTTGCGCATTACCTCCTCGAGGAAGTCCCACCTGATTCTATCGTAGGCTTTGCTTATGTCTGTTTTTATTCTCACTTTGCCCCGTTGCTTCCCTTTTACAGTCCTGATGTTCTCCAATGACTTGTGAGCGATTAGGATACTGTCACCTATGCGTCTTCCAGGCACAAAAGCACTCTGTGTCGCGATTATTATTCGATGAAGGACCCTTCATAACTTGTTTGTGATGCACTTGGACACACTTTTGTAGGTGACGTTGCATAGGCTTATCGGCTTGTAATCATGTACCGTATCTCCATTTTCTTTCTTTGGGATGAGAGCAACATTTGTCCGATTTGTTTCCCTCAAGAGTTGTCACCGTTTAGCGAGCTCAGGACGCCCACAATCAAATCTTCCTTAACCTCTTTCCAGTACTTTTAATAGAATCCCGCTGGAATTCCGTCAGGTCCTGGTGCCTTCCAGGGTCCCATGGAGAAGATGGCTCGTTTAACCTCCTTTTTTGTGAAAGGTTGCGCTAGTAGATCCCAATCGGAGTCATCCGACATCCTCCTTATACCCCTGAGACCGTCCCCAATATCCTGCATTCTTGAGTTATAAGAGAGCTCCTAGTGATCGTCTCCGAAAACCCCCAAGAAATGTGATCTCAATTGACATTTAAGGGCATCCACCTCGGTAATGCAATTGTCATCCTCTCTTCTTAATACAGTGATTGTGTTTCGCACTTTCCTTCCCTTTGCCCAGTTAAAGAAAAATCTTGTGCATTCATCCCCTTGTAAATCCCATCTAATCTTGGCCTGTTGTTTCCAATAATTAGCCTTCACCTTGGCATAATCACAAAAAGCCGCCCTTGCTTTGCTAAAGTTATGAGAGTAGTCAGCAGACTCCATCGCCCCTTGGAACTTGGCCACTTTGTTCTCCAGTTCATCCCATTTCCCATTCCATTCCATTCTCTTCTTCAGGTCCCACTTTTTAACGCGCCCTCTCATTAATTCACACTTCCCAATGAGATGATATATCGACGAACCTCTCACAAGGGTACCCCAAGTATTCTCAATCTCCTCTTTGCATTCTGAGAACTCCAGGGCCCATGCCGGAATTTTGAAACTCCTTTTTGGTTTTCCACTACTCAGATTGGTATTAAAAATGAAGGGGCAATGGTCAGACAAAGCAATCGCATGGTGCTGAATGATTGTGTTCGGGAATAAGTCGAGCCACTCAGCGGTCACGTAACACTTGTCTATCCTCTCGAAAATACACTCCTCACCCTGCCTCCCATTCCACCATGTGAAACGCGGGCCCTCAAAGGGGATGTCATAAACTACCAATTCAGATTTCCATTTGTTAAAGGCATTAATACCCCGAATCCCCCTTGAACTCCCCCCAAACTTGTCAACCCTTCGATCAACTTGGTTAAAGTCTCCCATAACAACGTATGGTAAAGTCAAAGTCCCAAGAAGGGTAGCCAAGTCATCCCAAACTCTTTGCCTTTTAGAATGGTCCAGCTCGCCATAGAACAAGATCAGATACCACGGGCCAATCACAAGATCATTAACAAGTAAAACAAAATAAAAGCTACACTTAAAGACAACACTCAAAAGATTAGAGCTAGACCAATCCACCCATAAACCCCCCTTACACCCCATAGTATCTACACTGTCCCAAAATAAAAAAACCACTATTTCTAAGCTTGTTAAAAACTAGTGCACCATTACATTTAGTTTCGCAAAGAAAAACAAAGTCCGTAAAAGTAGACCCAACCAAGGAACGCAGCTTTGGAACAATCGGGTTAGTTGGGTCATTCAGGCCCCGACAATTCTAGCAAACACCAATCATCCCGCTTCGGGTGGTTGTTCCGGGTCAATCACCCCCAAACCCGAGCTTGCAAAGGAAAGAGAGATTTCATTCTCGAATTTTTGGGAAGAGTTAGCAATAACCAAATCCTTTGTACGATCCCTATTACTTGTTCTTGCCTCCTCAATATTTCCTAACAAAATCAAACGACGGTTCCTCTCATTACAAACACGTTTACCTTTAGGGCGGAGAAGCATGTCCCAAGAGTCAACTTCATCTCCTATCTCCACAAAAGCCATCGAGCACTCCTCCAAGTCAGTCACGGCTCTCCTCTTGTTTCACAATCTAGTCTTGTGTTTTCTAGTTCTTTTCCTTTTCTTGAACCGTTGCTTCCTCACAAATCGACCCCTCCTGTCTTGTTTCCCCTCTTTACTAAAGTTGATGGCACTATCGGACATGACCTCGGTTGGGCAAGGGAGATGATCTGAGGTAATATGGTCTCTAATTTTTTTATTCCAACATCTCGATCCCATGGTGATTTTAAGCTCCAATAACCGGAGTAGTCTCCTCCTCCTCTGGCTCCTCTTCCTCAAAATTATTGTCCTTTATTCCCATTTCTGGGTTTTTCGGGATTAAACCATCCGAATCCCCCGCTTTTGCTCCTTTCGTATCCATCGGGCTTGCACCATCCTCACTTGAACTTGAGCTACCATTAAATTACACGGCCAACCCTTTCGGAAATTGCTCTAAACACTTGGCCATAACCAATGTTCCCATCCCGATGTTCTGATAAAGCTCATGGAGGGTATACTCTTCTAGCAATTTAATTTTGATGGATGAAATCAAACCTTTGTGTTTGCTCCAAGTAAGAGTACAATGGCAAAGGTGGGTTACCAGGGAAGGGAAGCACATGTGGTGGGCCCCCAAACATACGGAAGACGTCATGTTACGTTCCGTGCATGGCATTGCACGTCGATTGAGAGAGTACGTCGTGTTTACTTGATACACCTCCATAATGTGTACTCCTCTTTTGAAAAAAGAGACAAGTTGAGATTCAATATTGTTACGAATAGCTTCAACACGAGCAGTGCAACGGGAGGCCTTCTGACCCACGCAACCACAACGGACACAAAACTTAAAAAGCTCCTCATACTTAAATTGAATCCAAATTAGAGTGCCATTACCAAGACTAAGGAAGAAACCGGGGATCAAAGGGGACCCCAACTCGATCAAAACACTTAATCGCAAGTAATCTAACCTCGGCACAATTTGAGGCTCCGGCTCGACTAAGAACGGCTCCCCAAATAAATGACCAGCAAGCTCCCCCATTCCGGGGATGATGAATTCAAACGACAACCCACATACTCACACCTAGAATTTTGCCACTGGAAATCTCACCGCGTGTGGCATAGTGTTGTCAGTGTACGGGCATAGGGCAATGATAGCCCCCTCAACCACAATCTTTGTTCTTCGTAGGAGACTCCATCTATCCTTGTCGTCATGGCAATGGAAGACAAAGAGATCTCCCATCTTTGATACCTGGATGTGGTCACGTTTCCTCCATCTACTATTAACATCATGTTGGATTCTCTCTTGATGAATATTGCGATAATCCACCAAAACACCCAGAACACACTTACTCCAGTACACTCTCCGACCACTAATCTCTCTCCGATTAACCTCTATGATTCCCCCCGCCCTATTTGGATACCAAGTGTTTGCATTATCCATGGTAAGTGAAGAAGAAACAACAGCTAAGGTGGTAAGACGAGAGTGTAAAAACCAATTAAAAGAAAAGGTGAGTTAAAGAAGGAACAGTACAAAAGCCCTTAAAAAGGGAAAAAAACCCTAACCGCAGCAAAAGTAATAAGAAAAATAAAATGGAAATAAACCCAAGTCCCAAAAAGAAACGTAGATTAAAGAAGGAAAGGAAAAGAGGCTTCTACACTTCCCCAAAAAAGCTGAGACAAGAGACAGGAAAAGACAAACATGGGGAAAAGGAAAAAGGCACATGAGGCAACGACAGCTACTAAAACCAACTAGCACGTAAGTAATAATAATTACGGAGCATTGTAAACCCCGTAATGCAATTTCCAAGTGAGCAAGCTGACAAGCAAAACAAAAATACAGCAAATTGGAAATAGCACATAATCATCTCCTCGTAACCCCAAAACACCCCCTGATAACTAAAACCACACATAACCCCCTGTAAACCCCCCTAAAACCACTAAATCCCTTTTCGGGAAACCAAATCTAATCCTAGAGAAAGACACTCTCAAATTTCAGTGAGAGAAAGCTTTTACGAATACAGATTTCAGAACAATGTTTTTTTCCTTCAGTTATTAAGACCAACTGCATTCATCAAACCAATTTTAATGTTCTTGCAATTGTTTGTCATCACTCAATACATTAAGGGACTCAACAAGGATCACTACAAAAAAACGCTTTTTAGCGACCGACTAAATTCGTGTTAGCGACTGACAAATCGATCGCTAACACGATTTAGCGACTGAGGCGACCAAAAAAGTCGTAGTCGCCAAAAGGCTAGTCGCTAACCAATTTTAGCAACTAACTCTTAGGTAGTCGCCATTTTTGCGACTACTTGGCGACTGATTTGACAGTTGCTAAAAAGGCGACTGATTTAGTAGTTGCTAAAAAGGCAACTGAAAAAAAAATTGGCGACTGATGTGGTAGTTGCTAAAAGGCGACTGAAAAAGTTTGTTGGCGACTGATATGGTAGTTGCTAAAGGGCGACTGAAAAAGTTTGTTGGCGACTGATGTGGTAGTTACTAAAATTTAGCGACTGAAATTAGATATTGGCGACTACTAAAGTAGTCGCAAAAACACAGAGACTGATTTTCAAGTTGGAGACTAATTTTAGTGACTACCCTTTGATTTTAGCAACTGAAATTAAATATTGGCGACTACTTATGTAGTCGCAAAAACATAGCGACTGATTTTTAAGTTGGAGACTAATTTTAGCGACCACCTTTTGATTTTAGCGACTAATAAGTCGGTCACTAAATTATTTTTCAAAAACATAAAAAACAAAAATCAACTAAAATTATTAGTTGTTGATTGTGTTTATGTACTCCGTAGCAATAACCAATCAATATTTATGATTATTAGCCGTTGCACCGCGCGCGATGTGCACGATGCCTCGGACGATTTTCACAATGAATGATGATGAATTAAGTGGTAATAATATGATCATAGAAAAAACAAGTGATAATAATGTGAAATAAATCATGACCCGGTGTGCTATTTGCTACAGTCTAATAAGGGTGATTTCTCCATTATTGATTCACTATACAAAAAGCATTATACAAAATATCTTTGTTCACCAAATGAAGTAAATGACTTGCCATAACAAAAACTTCTTCAAGCGCCTGTAGTTCCCCTGCACAAAGAAAGTTGATTGCATTCAAACTTGTGATGAGTTTCTAAAATCACACTCATAAATAGACAAAAACCATAATTTCAAACAATCAATATGAAGCAATAATACAGTAATAAGTGTATACTTGGTACCCTTTCATACTTATTTTCATTTAATAAAGAGAATATGGGCATAAAAGCTATATTGACGACTTTTTACTCAGCAAAGATGAAATGATGATTGATTTAGGCCAAAACTTCTTTTTAATTCTATTTACAAGTTTACAGTACAAAACAGAAAAAAAAAGAAATAAATAATATGATTATAACCAAATACAAATCCATATACAGTAATAGTATAAACAAATCCCACAACTTATAGAACAGCAAGATAGAAAGAAAAAAAGGAGAAATAATGTCAGAAACAACAGACGAGTAGCGAACAACATAGCAGCCTCCGTCGACTTAAACCTTATTATGGTACTAAAAATATCAATGAATGGACAAAAACCTAAGAATTGAATGCTCAAATCAGCCATATTCATAATAAAATTAATTTTAGTAAGGAAAAAGAAAATCAACCACAAGCAATGTAGTTGACATTTGTACTATTAGTCTAGCAAAAGCAAAGATTGATATCTAAATTAGAGTATATAAAAGGGAGATAACATTGCAAAAAAGATTCAATTGACATATTAGAAGCAAAGATTACTAGAAGTAAGCCCCCTAGACATATCCCTAGCTGTAGCTTCTGTAAGTCGACTGGTCTCATTGACGAATTCTTCGATTAATCTCCGCTTTGCAGTTAATTCCTTCAACTGCTCCAGACTCTTAGAATCAAGAACACTAAATACATTTTCAAATATAACCTGCCAAAGAATTATACCCAAAAACATAATACAATCACGACTTCTTTCAACTCGTCCAACACCCTCAATTTCAGATTGCCAAAACACATGATTCATATCACAGTTGCAAATTTCAGTTTTGTCATCAAATTATAATCCAATACAATGGCACAAATATAACAATTGCAATTTTTCAGTTCTATAATCATATCTTAATTGCGAAATTCAGTTCAGTAATCAAACCATAATTAAATACAATATAATCATATCGCCAAACCTTCTTCTAGCAATAGTTTAATCTCCTTAAAACAAAACAGCCTTCAAAATATCTGAAATGAAAAAAAAAAATCTGAAACTAATAGCCAAAAATATGGAAAAAAAACAAGGTGAAAAACATAAACAAGATCTGAAATTTTGAAATGAAAGATGAAAAAAGAAAAACGAAATTTGAAGCAAAAATCTGAAAAATTAGAAAGAAAAATTGTTCAATGTTTTTTTGACAAGAAGAATAAAAATTTGGAAAAAAATCAAAATTATAGCAATTACGAAAACCAAATTGGAAAAACCCTTTCGAAACCCTAATTTTCGAACAAATATACCAAAAAAATGACCCATAAATATTCAAGCATACTCTGAATTGAAGCTTTGCCTAAATTCGCTGCACTATTAGTCGAAGATGAAATTGGGTTTTTGCTCTAGTACACACGAGTTACAGCATGCCCAGAACTCGCTGCTGCTGTTTCGTGGTTCGTGGAGGTGTGCCCAACCAATCACCGCCTTTGGCGAGGCTCGTGGCTGCTGCAACATCCTTCAAACGACCTAGATATGGGATTGTGATTTTGCTACAGTAGACTTGCGCAAACTGCTTGGAACCACCTGCACTTGCGTTGGTTGCCCAGTACGAGGGGAGGAGGCATCGCTGCTACCCTAGGGCGAGCTAATGGTGGTTACTTCCTCCCTAACATGGCTTCACGACCCATCCAACCCACATCTCTCAATCTCACGAGATGAATCTGTATCATAATGCAATTGATTCCCAAAATAAATAGTGTTTTGATGAAGAGAGGGTTTGTGATGATGGAGTTTAGATTAGGGATTATGAGTTTTAATTAGAGTGAGGATGTGATGAGTTCATAGGGAAAAAATGAACGGAAATGAGAGGATAAGGATATAAGGAGAGAGAACGAACAATTAGAGATTGAGAGCCAGACATAACGGAGTAGTGTGATTGAAAAACAAGGACATAAAATAATTGATCTCCAAGTACTTGAATCATAAAACGTTAAAAACAAAATTGCGACTACCAACGTAGTCGCTAAACTGCCTTGGTCAGTCGCTAAAATATATTAGTTAGTCTCTAACTCTAAAGTAGTCGCTATTTAACTTATATTTGCGACTACTTAGCGACCACGTACTTTGTAGTCGCTAAGTTGGAGACTAGTAGTCGTCAGCGGTCGCAATTAATGATTTTAGCGACTGATTTCAATGTCAGTCGCTAAGATCAGTCGCTAAAATGGCTTTTTTTTTGTAGTGGATGAAAGATGATTTTTAATCGGGATTACTACTCTAGCTTCATGACAAGAAAACTATATTAACTAAAACACCGAAACAATTTTGCTTGATATAGGGGGAGGTCGTGGTGGTGTCCCCCTGAAATTACCACCCTACTCCCTCCCTTTGAAAAAGTACAATTACATGCCATCAAGCTACATAAAATCAATACAGGAATATTCTACGAAAGTTCAAAATAACTACTTAAAAAAATCAACAACCAAAAAATCAATTAACTACGACAATCAAGGAAATATTATTACACATATGTAAGAAATTACATATAAAACACAAAAATTACTTAATATAAGTTGCACAATAATTCTAATCCTACTACACAATTCAAATTGCACATTAAAAAATTGCAACACTAACAACCATTACGCTCAAAAATCTCACATCCAATCACAAATTCAAGCTGAGAAAATTACACATCTCCGAATGTCACACTCAATTGCAACATCTTCGCATGGGACTCCATTGCGATGCATAAGAATTCAACAAGGTATGTGTATCGACCTCTGATTTTTTTTACTGAAGGCTTGTTTATCACATTATGCATTAAATTTTCATCAAATTAGACTCACATTAAAAAAAATTGCAACACTGACAACCATTACGCTCAAAAATCTCACATCCAATTACAAACTCAAACTGAGAAAATTACACATCCCCGATTGTCACACTCCATTGCAACATCTTTGCATGGGACTAAATTTGCAATGCATAACAATTCAACAAGGTATGTGTATTGACCTCTGATTTTTTACTTAAGGTATGTTTATCACATTATGCATTAAATTTCATGAAGTTAGACTCACAATTATTTTTAGAATAATTTCAAACAAGAATGAACAAAAAATATGCAATAAAAACAAGAAAGTTAAGAACTTTAATTTAGTTAAGAATTTTTATAAAACATTGTCAAAAAAATTTGTTGGCATATTTTATTCCAGAAAAATCAGCAAATTTTAACAAATTTCAAGAAAACAATGAACGGCAATGAATTTTTTTAATTGTTTAAAAAATACTAACAAAATTAATATGCTTAAGAACACAAACATTGCAATGAAATACGGTCAATATAAGTAAGAGAAAGTGAACAACTTCCTATTATTTTTCTTCAATTAGATCTCTACATTGTTCACATTGACAAAATTTTTCTTTATAAATATAAAAAATTGGAAAAAAATGTCACAAAAATTATTCGACATAAAAGACTAGAAGGTCAAAATTTTTGGAACAGTTAACTGCATGTCAGAAAAATTGCAAGCATCACATGCATAAAAGGCTAGTAATTAATATTGAGAGTACTTTGATTAACATTGAAGAACAATGATGATTACATAGTACTCATTGGCCTCATTCTTTTGCAGTACTAAAAACTGAAGTGAATTGAATCAAGAACAAAGACAAACATGCATAATAATGATATGGAAACATCCATGAAAGATTTGAAAACATCACCGTCAAGCACAAAATACAACAAACAATAAAATAAGATAATAAAGAGGCAATTATTATGAAAGAAATATTAATTTATTCCCTTCAAATAATTATAAGTATAGCCCTTATGCATGGCCGTCCCGTTAAATTTCGGGGCCCTGTTCCAATCTAAAAAAATGGGGCCCTAATATAATTTTTTTAAATATATAATACTAAACATTATTTTAAAAAAATTATCACATTACAAGATCATACATAATCAAATACAACTTCATTAATGGCATCAAATACAACTTTATTCTAATCTAAACTTTCAAGTTATTTAAAAAGAGCTTTCCTTCTAACACTTTCGGAAGCAAATTCATCAACCAAGTCTTCATATTGTATTGTCTCCAAAAGCTCATTTTCGATTGCTATCAATGCCAATCCGTTCAACCTCTCTTGTAGCATAGTAGATCGCAAGTATGTTTTCAACAACTTCAATTTTGAAAAACTCCTTTCTGCAGAAGCAACAGTCACAGGAATAGTTAATAGAATTCTAAATGCAATAGTTGCATTAGGAAAACAATCTAAACCCTTCAAAAACTGTAATATATCAATAGGCCTCTTTTTTTCCTCGGGCAAGATGTCTCTTAATAGTAAAAGCTCCACAAACAGATCATTCCCATCAATATCAGATTGCTCATTATACTTCAAGGCAAGTTCAAGATTATTGCAACATGATTTTAACGTTGTGTCATCCAATGATTGCAAATTGTGATAGCTGAACATAAAACCAAATATACCTTCATACTCTTGATATTGCTCAAATCTATTATTTAAAGAAACAACAGCTTGATCAATAAGGTATAGAAAATAATTAATTCTGAAAGAATCCTCTCCATTTAACTCCATAGATGGGGTATTGTTATTATTATCAAAGTGCTTTTTTCTCCTAATTATACGTCTTTCACGAAATGTTGGATCAACATCCAATTCAATAGCAAGTTTCTTAGCAATATCAAGTGCCTTTTGAAAACCAATTTCCCTGTACTCTTTGAAAAAAGAAACCAATCCTTTTATTTTTTCCATAGCAACATCAATAAACATATCATTTGATTGCAGCAATTTAGTAACATTATTTATCGTTGATAAAATATCATACCAAATGACTATTGCCATCAAGAATTCAAAATTACCGAGTTCATTAGTTGCTAGGGATTTAGCTTCACTTTGAATTAATGAATCAGAGTCTTTTTCTGACAATTCAAGTAAAGCTTCTCTAAAATCAGCCAATTGATATTTAATAGCTTTGACACTGTTTATGTGGCTTTCCCATCGCGTGGATGACAAAGGTTTTGGTGTCAAACCTTTAACATTATCTTTCAAAATGTCCCATCTTTTAGTAGAATTGGCAAAGATTGTGTAAATGCGTTGAATAACTCCAAAAAAATCTTTTGCTTTAGAACATGAGTTAGCCATATCACAAAATGCCAAATTTAAACTATGACAACCACAAGGAGTGTAAAAGGCTCTTGGATTTAAGTCTAAAAATCGTTTTTGCACACCTTGATGTTTTCCTTTCATATTTGATCCATTATCATAACATTGTCACCTCATATCAAATATGTCAAGATCAAGTTTTTTCAATTCATTTTGCAAAACATTAAAAAGTCCTAAACCACTCGTATCATTCACGTTCAAAAATCCTAAAAATGACTCTTCAATGCTAACTGAGTTTGAAGACACATCCACATATCTAATTATCAAAGACATTTGCTCTTGGTGACTAATGTCACGAGTACAATCAAGTATAATTGAGAAATACTTTGCTTGTTTGATTTTTTTTTAATGATTTCAGTTTTAATTGCAGAAGCAAGCAAAAGTATTAACTCATTTTGGATTCTATGTCCAAGATAATGAACATGAATTTCATCACTTGTAATACGCCTGACATGTTCTTGGATATTGGATCAAACTCAGCTAACATTTCAATTAAACCCAAAAAAATGCCATTGTTATCTTGATACAATTTCTCATTAGTACCACGAAACGCCAAAGAAGTTTAGCAAGGAATTTCACTATAGAAATAATTCTTTTCAAAACCTTTTTCCAGTGATCCTTTTCTTTCTCAATTAAATTTTGAACAGTTTTATCAATAGTTTCATTCTTTGGAGCCTTAGACGCAACTCATACCAAGTGGTCATTTCTTAACATGTCCATGCCCGTCTCATGCTCCTAAGCCTCTCACCAACATGTGCCCAATCATTAAACCCTCATTTGTTAATACACCTCTACCAATCCCTTTTTAAAGACTTTACACAAAAACAAATACTCTATCAACTCTTTAGAATAAACAAGCCAATCTCTATCACACTTTTCACCATTTATAAAACTCTAGTATAAAGATTAGCCGTAAAGCGTCTAGAGAAATTATCTTTAGGGCCCTTCACAATTGAAAAATCTCTCTTAGGACCTTTTGTTACTAATATATCGATCATTTTAGAATCAAGAGCATCCCAGTTTCTAGGATCAAATATATCAAACAAATATTCAGATGGATTTGCTTCTTCTACATTGTCATTAGCATTATCTTGCAAATCATCATTTTCATTATTATCAACAAAAGCATTATCTTGCAAATCATCATATTCATTTTCAGCATCAAGATTTTCATTAGGCACATCACAAGCATTATCAGGGTCTTCATTTTCATTCTCTATATCAACAGTTTCGACATCAACCACATCAACTTCATCAATATTTTGATTTTCAAAAGAACTTTGTGGCTCTTTAATCACATATTTATCAAGAGACCCTCTTTGCAATCGAGTTAATTCCTCTAATCTTTTCTTTTTCTTACGCTTCTCATATCCAGAATTATACTTTCTAATAAGAGGCATAATTAAACAATTTATAAATTTAATTAACCAAAAAAAAGGATAGAAACGACCGAAATTATCCAGTATCTCTGAACACTTGAACAGTCAACTCCATATACTCCTCTGCCTCCTCAAACGACAATTGCTTACTTTCAATCTGTTTAAAAAAAACAAACATTACGGAGTGCAGTAATATAAAAAATTATCCAGWAACATTACYGAGTYCAYTAATCTGTTCAATCTGTTTACTTGTTTAGGCACATTAATATAAAAAATTCTCATTTCAATTCTGAAAATTAAAAATCAGTAAATCACATACCTTTGAGGCTTCGTCAATTCGACCTTTGGGGCTTTTATTTTTTATTTTTTCTCCCAAAATAAAATTTGTGTAGATGTTGAAGAAAAAGTTGAAATTTTTTGAAAATTTGTAAAGACTGCTAAATTTAATCGATTCATTGAAAACGAAAATCAAGAGAAATAATTGAAAAATTGTTTCTTCTATTGAGTAAAATAAGGAAGTTAATGAGAATTAAAAGAAATTAAGGGATTTGAAATTAAAAAAATAAAGGAAAATAAGGGATGAACGGATGAACCTAGATGTGATTTTGGGAGAATGAATTGATGAAGATTGAAGAAAGTATAGAAGAAAGAAGATGGGAAGTCAGAGAGAATGAGAGATGAAGAAATCAAAGAAAGAAATTAATTGCGTGTTTCCCGTGTTTGTGTTTAGCTAATTAGCTATACTGAGTTGCAGAGTTGTTACATTTCTATTTTTTTTTTTTTTTGTWTTAAATAGAGTTGGGCTTTAGGTTTGAGGCCCCATAAAATTGGGGGCCCTGTGCTATTGGTCACTTTGCACAGCTACAGGGTCGGGCCTGTCCTTATGTAATAATCAACGTCTAAAATAATACAACTTTCACAGTTGATTATGATTTTCCTCCATTTCTAACCATTCTCAAGATTTTTCCGTTCATGATGACTCCTCTCACATTGTTACCACACCCTCTTTTGTGATTGTTAATTCTCCTATCATCATGCTTGATTCTAATCTAGCAACCCTCATAATTAACGACATACAAAAACCCACATATCAATAAATACCTTACATTGTATCAGTATATGATGACCCTCTCAATGGTACTTATTGTCACCCTATCACCATTATCATATGTTCTAGTAAGCCTAAACCCTCTTCTATAAGCTAATCTAGAATCCCACATCAAGTAAGATATGTTACTTACTCTCCAAGCCTAAAATATTGTAAGTTGATTAAGGGTGCGTTTGATTCATCTGAAATTTTCTGATCTTATCGGATCTTAACTTTTCTGATCTAATCTTATCTTAACTGAAATTTTCTGATATGATCTTTAATTTTCTTATCTGATTTGTTATGAAACTTTCTTATCTGTTCTGATCTGAATTTTTCTGATTGTAGTTATTTTTGTAGTTATAATTTTTCTGATCTGATCTGAAATTTTCTTATATGGTTTGATCTAATTTGAATTTTTCTTATATGATCTGATCTTATCTGAAGTTTTCTGATCTTATCTGATGTAATCTAAATTTTTCTTATCTAATATGTCTGAGATAAGCACTAGAGTGATTAAATAAGTTGAATCAAACACACCCTAAATATCAAAAATCTATCTAATAATTTCCTAATTACAATCCTCATCAATCTAGAAAAGTGTTAAAGATAGTAACAAAAAACATAAAAAGAAGTGTATTATATTTTACCAAAACAAATCTCGTCTCTTCAATCTTCTCAAATTTTCACGAATCAAATTAAGTTGTGTTTTATTCTAAGCAGCAGCAGAAGATCAATAATAATTAAAGGAGGAATTGAACTAAACTATTTAAATAAAAGTGAAATAAACTTAATTGTCCAAAAGTCTGAGAAAACAAGACCTTCATATTAAATATCTTTTGACAAACGAAATGAATTAACAACTACAATAGTTTGAAAACACTCAAAATGCTCGCGAAAAATTATTCTTGATGAACTAATGTTCATCTTTAATTTTACTTTGACATGTAAGCCATACATGACCACATATTACTATATTAGATACAAAATTCCATAACCCAGAAGTTATAAACACAACAATCAAAGTTAACATTAGAAAATCCAGCTGCCCTGGCCAAGGCCTCAAACTCTTGCTTGCTCCTCTCTTTTCCTCCTGGAGCTTGTGTCATCATCAACACATCGAATTGGCTTATGGCTCTACCATGTGGTGTGATTAGGGCTTCGTCTTCCATAGTCTCCTCCACCACAATCACCTTCCCATTTTCGGGCAATGCTTTGTAACAATTTTTTAATAACTTTAAGCAATGCTCGTCGCTCCAGTCATGAAGGATCCACTAATCAAAAGATTAGCTATGTTAAATGAAGTCTATAATTGGATAGCCATAGAAATTGTAGTTGTGTATTCACAATAAAAAAAATAGAAAAAACCTTCAACTAATTTATGCACAAGCTACTGAGTAATAATAAGTATTTACATGAAATTGTCAAAGTGGTTCCAAACTCAATATGATAAGTTTTAAGTAGCAATGAAAGATTAATAACATCGATTTACACGTGATTTTGTAGTAATTGTTCAACTAATATCAATTAAGAAGTATATTTCCAATTTTTACAAATTATTGTACATTAGGAATTCCATAACGAAATTAGTCTTCTTTTTTTCACCTATTTGAACCAATATTAAAAAAAAATTGTTTTTTGATTTCTTTATTATTATTTAAAGTTTTTTTTTAAAAAAAATAATAATACAATTAACGAACTTGCTGACTATTTGAGCTGGCGGCACAATTTCATTGATAAAAATGTCAAGTGGCATAATTCAAGTTAATGAAGAAGCACGCACGTGGTGCTCAACTGCTCATACATTGTGAGGCACTTTTTTAATAGATTTATATAGATTTGCAATTTTTAATGTACCATAAGGATATTAAACTTATAAATTAGGGATATTTTCCCATATATCCTCGAGATTCGACCATTATTTCACCCATATTTCTTTATGTTTTTTCTAGCTGCACTATGTAACCTTGTAGTCAGACAGGTTACCTTTGCCTTTATTGTGTGTTTGGATTTGAATTGAGATAATTATAATGTTTGGATGTCCAAGAATTTCAAATGAGGAATTTAAGCAAATTTAACACCTACCAACTAGTAATAACCCATGAATGTAAGGATTTCAAATAATAAGGTAAATCATGTCATTTGAAACACTTTAATTTCATAATTAAAATAATGTACTCCCTTTATTCCATAAAGTTTCTGTCGGTTACTATTCATACGCTTCCCAATCCATGTTTTAATTTTTGCTTCTACTTGCTTTGACACATTAAGATTTTGGGTTATTATCTTTGTAAAAAAAACAAAGAGGGAGATAGATTTCATTTCAAATACCCCATCCGTTCCTTGAAGATCATGTCATAGGGGTATATGAGTAAAATGGCCAAATTTCACGAATATATGGAGAAATTTCCCTAGAAATTATGCTTTGACGACAAGCATGGAATTTTCATGGATACAAGTGAAAGAATAGATGAACTAATAATGAAATATTTCATCAAAAAAAAGTAATAATGAAATAAAACGACAATTATATTAGAGAACAAAAACTAACCTTCATAAAAATTGCATCGCCTTCTGGAACTTTTTCGAACATATCTCCATGAACATGAACTACACCTACGACATTCAGAAATCATAAGTGACAAAGTAGAACGACTCGTATATTAGTTCGTCTTGGAAGATGTGTATACGAACGAGAACTTGCAGAGTTTCTGAGTTATCTATTTTTCATTTTAACGAATTTACTGTTGGAATATTGGAGTGGCAAAGCATTAAAATATAGTAGAAGAAAGACTGCTTGATTTCATTCATAAATTAAATAAAACATCAAGGCCTTATATAGGGCAATAAGACTAACAATTAACAAACAAAGCTAAATCTAAGCCAACTAATTACTTAATAGTAGGAAATTGACTCACTAATAAACTCCACTAACCCATGAACAATTATCTTATTATTAACTCAAACTAAATACTTGCAACTAATTCATAAACCCCAAACGTTTTTGAAGCATACTACTCCCAATATTTACCTCTCAAAAAAAAAAAAAAAAAAAATTAAAAAAAAAAAAAAAAAAAAAAAATAATAATAATAATAATAATAATAATAATAATAATAATAATAATAATAATAATAATAATAATAATAATAATAAAAGCTATCAAGTATAAAAGTAATCATATTAGTTGTATTTATATAATATGATTATGTAAATCACCTCTTAATGTCTATGATGAAAATCATTGAAGCTAGAAGTCTTTGTTCAAATACTTTAAAATAATTACTTAAAATGATCCCATTTGCAATCAGTTTTCCGTTAACCATGCACTCAAAATTGATAATCTATCTCAAAAAACAAATATAGAACTATAAGGTTTATGTTTTCGTCAATTGAATTCTTCTGAATTGGACTTATTTTTACTGAATTAAACTTTTCTTTCAATATTGAACTTATTTTTGCTGAAATCTTAACTTATTTGAAATACACACCAGGGTATGGAGGGGCATTCTCAGTGACATGAGGCAAATCAAAGTTAATGCCTTTAATGGAGGGATATTTCGATGTAATAACATGAAGAATCTGTCCAAGACCTCCTCCTACATCAACCAGTTGTTTAACGTTCTCGAAACCGTTATACTTCTCCAAAATCTTCTTAACACCAAATGTGGTTGTTTGATACATTGCTTTGTTGAACAATTCATTGTACCTTGGGTCTACTCTAGGATACTCAAATGTGTGCATTCCATGTACGATGGTGAATGGGATCCCTCCCTCTAATACCGCCTTGTCTAGCTTGCTCCTACACAATTGTATAAAGTCGATGTACCATGTTAAATAATGGATCGAATCCCTTGCTCAAACATTAAATTACTAACAAAGTGTTGAATAATAAACAGCTACTTGGTTTTAGAAATTATGTAGGACTATAGGCAAATGATTAATGCAGCAGTGGACTGCATTAATCCATGCAGCATATATAAGATTGGTAAAAATTTTTGAGAATATGACAAAATCACACTAAAATTAGTAAAAATGAACCATGAATATGATAAAATGAATCAAAGATATGACAAAAGCACACTAAGATTGGTAAAAAAAAAAACAACATGGGTCCAATTTTTTTGTCTTCACTTGAGATGTGGCCCATTTATTGCCGATTTGGCCCCGTGCTGCATGGATTCATGACTCTTACGTCTTTGTGTTGTGCATTAAGGCAAATTTTATACTTCCTCCGTTTCGTTTTAATTGCAACTTTTGCCATAAAAGAAAATATCATTTTAATTGCAACTTTCATTTTTCTTTCCTTTTTGGGTAAGTTTTAAATTTTGAAAAGATTATTTTACCCTTGCTAAATTTACTTAAAAGATAATTATATAACCTTAATCCTAAATTATTTCCTCTAATTCCAACCCAACCTAATTAAACTCTCAAGGGCTTCAACCACCACCACCCTTCAACATTCAACAAAACCACCACACTGCCCACCTCCATACCACAACTGCCGCTCATCGAAGCACCACCACACTGGCGCCCATCGACGCACTACCACAATCTAGCCCAACATCGCACCGCCCAGACAATCGCACAACCCCATTAATCGCTAAACCACCCCTAATACAACCGCAACATCACCAGATCGCAAAACCCACCTTCGATTTCATCGAAAATCGATAGGAAATCGATAACCCACCATCGATTTCCGACCATTGCGCTCTCAGTCACAATTCGCCTCAATCGCTCGCAATCTTTCTCTCTCTCTCTTTCTTCGTGGATTTCGTGGGTGGTGGTGGTTAGGGTTTCAAATAAGTGTGGGGTTGGTTTAGGTTTTAGATGGTTGTAGGTGGGGTTGTTTTGAGTTTCGGGAGGTTGGGGATTGGTGTGGTTAGGGTTTTGGGTGGGCGAGGATGGTAGTAGTTGGATTTCGGGTGGGTGGGGTTTCGATTTCTGGGCGAAATGTATTAGCGGTTGACAATGGCAGTGGCGGTTGGCAGTGGTAATGTTGGTTGGCAGTGGTGGTTTGCAGTGTTGATGTTGGTTGGCACCCTTGGTGGTGGCGGTTGGCAGTGTTGGTTGTTGGTTACTGCAGTGGTAGCAATGGTGGATAACCTCCACCTTTTCCCTCTTTCTTTCTTATATTTACTAAGGACAAATTGGTCATTACCACACATAAACACAACTTGGAAATCTTGTCTAGGAATCCGTGTCCTCCCGAAAGTTGCGATTAAATCGAAACGGAAGTAGTACTTCGTAGTACAATCAATAATTTTACAATAGAGTATATAACTATATTCAATTTTCCGCGATGATATTCCAAATATTCAGATATTGTACGGAAAGAGAGAGAGAAGCACCGTACAAATCTGAAAGTGAATGCCATACATGTCATTTTAGTATTTTAGGAGAAAAATAAAGAACTAACCAGCTCTTAAGGTGGACCTCGTCAATAAACAAGTTCAACAAGGCAGCCAATGAAACACCATCATCATTTGGTACCAAAAATTTGGTTGCAGGTGATGAACAGTATTGCCTAACCACCATGCCATTAGGGTTTGTGACCGTGGTGCATCGTAGGAGGGAGTAGCTGGCTAGAAGCCGGAGCATCCTATCGAGCATGGCGGGTGCATTAGGGTTTGGGATATTTAACCGGCTCGCAATCTCTGCCGGAGAGAGCCCGTTGGGGCCGGCATGAACATGGATGACTTTGAGCACCCCCATGTCGATAGTGGCCTTCATGACCATTGGAAGGGTACAAGCATTGATCAATTGGTATGTATATGTGTAGTAAGTTTCATCAACTTTGTCATCAACAACATCATTCTTGCGATGATCATTGTTGATAATGTTTAAAAAACTAACGTCTGCTACATAATTGGTGTTGGATTCACAAGAGTTGACCATTTTTAATGTAATTTTTTTTTAGCGGAATGTGGGGAGGTGGGTTGGTTAAGGAGAGTGTTCATTCTTATGTTTATATATTGCAAAATCTAAATTATCTGCCCGATATGGGTTACGTGTCAAAGCGAAATTGCACACCTATTTTGTTGGAGGAAATTATCTGAGTCCATTTCTTAACTTTTATTTTCCGTGAGACATATTGACGAAATTGACAAGTGTTTCCATTTACCCAAGCCATTTGTTGGTGGTTTTGCCAATGCATCTACAACTGTTGTTATGTCGAACCAAAATGTAATGCGACATATTCCCTCCGTCCCTTAAAACTTGCTACGTTCTCATTTGGAACGGATTTGTATGCAAGAGAATAAAATATGTAGGGACCATTATTTTATGAAATAATTGAATAAAAAGGTTGGTATTAAATGATAAGATGACAAAAATAAGGGTGAAATAGGAAGAAAATGGATTGAAAGATGACAAAATATGAATAAAGTTGTAAAAGTTTCCATAGGTCCACATGCTTAAAAAAGAAATGTAGCAAGTAATTTGGTACAGAGGGAGTATATACGATGTACTCAGTCAGATTTTTTCACAGGAAAAAGGTCTAAATATCTAACTGTTAGATGTCTAACTAATTACTATATAATTTTGTGCAGGACCCATGTAATTGTGAAATTACACTACTAACCTCCCCTCACAAATTTAATAGTTAGATATCTAGCCCAACTCTGGCTTAATAATGTACTTGATCAGTTTTGCAGACTTCCGTCAATGGTACCGCCCTAAGTGATTATCCGATGTCACTCGGTTATGCTTTTCCCGACCATACAACTGTCAACGTATATAAATTAAGGTTGGCCATGCATTGGCATAATTAAGGTGCTTGGCGTATCAATTATCATCCCTCTAACTTCATGAGTCATGACGTAGGATGCATGGATACTCCATTTTGGTGGAGTAGCCAATATCCGATCGAGACCGATACAATATCAATATCGGATACGATATGCATCTTGACGTGTTCGATACATATTTTGATATATCTTTTTATTTTTATTATTTTGGATACTAGATACCAATCGTATCATATGGATACTTCCATCCCAGTATCCTTTGTTATTTGACATATCCTTGTTAAGAAAGAGTAGTAGGCTTATTATTTAATTAAAAGGTCCAAATAACAATATATGTACCATGACTTTGAGAAGTTATAATTTCTCACAAAGTCACAACTAGAATATAAGAAGGCTTGCAACAGTCTTTTTTCCCCCAAAACGAATTAATGTTTTAGTAATTTATTTATTTTATAAACTATATAGTCATATAATAACTGAATTAACTCATTTACTTGTTTAAATAATCAAGTGATATATAAACATCTAATTCTTATTATGATTAATTGAATATAAATTATGAATCTTTAATTTTGGAGATGTAAATGATGTTTATATTATTAATTACTATGATTGATGAATATATGATTTTGGAGTTGTGATTTTTGTTTTGTTAATCTAATTCTTCTCTTCTTAATTAGAAAGTACTCCCTCTGTATCGGAAAATTGCAACACTTGTATTAAGTTGTGTTAACTTCCTAAATAAGACTAATGATATTTAATGTGTAAGCATGTGATGTATTAGGTAGATTAGTACTTTTGTTTTGGAGGGAAACTATGTGACGACAAATTATTTGTACTAGTGGTCCCAACAAATTATGTGGTTAAGTGGATGGTAAGGAAAATTAGTATGAAAAAGTTGCCAAAATAGTAACAAGTACAAGTGTTGCAATTTTTATGTTACACCCATTTTAGGAAAGTGTTGCAATTTTTGCGATACGGAGGGAGTATGAAACTATTATAATGATTACTTGATTACTAAATGATTAATTCATTAACACTACTACAAAAATCCTCTAAGAGACCGGTTAAAACCCCCCAAAGAGACCTCCAAACAACCGGTTTATACCTGGAAGGTCTCTTTGGGTAAGAGACCGGGTTTAAAAACCGGTCTTTTTGATTCAGCAAAGAGACCGGTCGTCCAAAATGTCCGGTCTCTTTAGTTATTGTTTTTATTTTTARAAAAAGAGGTAAAGAGACCGGTTCTGACATATACCCGGTCTCTTTGGTAAATAAATTTTTATAAAAAAAAAGGCTGGCCCCACTTGCATATCATTATGCAAGCTGGCCAGCAGTATTCTAATTTCGCCATAAGCCATACAAGTAAATACGCCATGAAAAAAATACACTATATTATATTTGAAATACACAGTATTGAATTACATGAAAAAAATATACTATATTTTACATCCCAAAATTACAAATACAACTATACAAGTATCAATACGCCTCTCTTATACACATCTAGATGTGTATAAGAGACAGCCTCACCATCGTCTGTCCATTCTCGCCGCGCCTCACCACCGTCTTCCCCCTTGCCGCCTCACCAACGCCCAAATAAAAAAACATAACGAAAATAAAAACAAAAATAAAAAATAAAGAAATATTGTAGAAGAAGAAGAAGAGATAGATAAAAGGGTATGTATGGAGGAGAAATGAGAGAGAAGATAGAAAGGTGAAATAAAGAGGAGATAGGAGATCAGAGAAAAAATAGGAGATGAGGAAATAAAGAGGAGAGAGAAGATAGAAGAATTCAAGGCTGAAATATAATAAAGAGGAGAGAGGAGACGCGTGTTACTTTAACATAGGAGAGAGGAGACGCGTGTTACAAAAACTCACGAGATAAAGAAATAAAAGCAAGTAAATAAAGATACGTGTTTTAGTATCCAATGTTCTAGATTCTTTAAGATTAATTTTATTTTTTAAATAAAAATATCAAAGAGACCGGTTTTACTGATGACCGGTTTCTTTGTTGAGGTTAAGAGACCGGTTTTTCTTAATATCCGGTTTCTTAATTTAAGAGACCGGTTTTGAGACAACACCGGTCTCTTCAGTATCTGTCTCTTATACACATCTAGATGTGTATAAGAGACAGGTCCATTCTCGCCGCGCCTCACCACCGTCTTCCCCCTCGCCGCCTCACCAACGCCCAAATAAAAAAAAACATAACGAAAATAAAAACAAAAATAAAAAATAAAGAAATATTGTAGAAGAAGAAGAAGAGATAGATAAAAGGGTATGTATGGAGGAGAAATGAGAGAGAAGATAGAAAGGTGAAATAAAGAGGAGATAGGAGATCAGAGAAAAAATAGGAGATGAGGAAATAAAGAGGAGAGAGAAGATAGAAGAATTCAAGGCTGAAATATAATAAAGAGGAGAGAGGAGACGCGTGTTACTTTAACATAGGAGAGAGGAGACGCGTGTTACCAAAATCACGAGATAAAGAAATAAAAGCAAGTAAATAAAGATACGTGTATCCAATGTTCTAGTASATTCTTTATAAGATTAATTTAATTTTTTAAATAAAAATATCAAAGAGACCGGTTTTACTGATGACCGGTTTCTTTGTTGAGGTTAAGAGACCGGTTTTTCTTAATATCCGGTTTCTTAATTTAAGAGACCGGTTTTGAGWCAACACCGGTCTCTTAAATATGGTGTCTTATCCAAATTTTGTTGTAGTGTAAGTAACAATAGTTTGAAGTTTTGTTTTATTTTATACTATTATATGTTTTGAAAGACTTTAATTCATTATTATCCTTTTTATGGAATTTTTAAGAATTTTTTTAATAAATTTTATTGGCGTATGGATATTCATATCCTATAAATTTTATTTTGTCGTATCCCGTATCCATTCTATATTCGTATTTGTACCCGTAGTCCTTGAAACCTAGTTCATGAATTGGTCAAGTGTTTAGCAAATTTGGATACGAATTGAAAAGATGAGAACGATGACCATTCATTTTTCTCGTCAAAACACTGATTATTCATTTTCTCTTTGCTATTGTTATGGACGAATCGACAATGTCAATTCAAAATGATATATCATGGTGTATGCTGTTTGCAAACGATATCGTATTAAATTATTAATTGGCATGACAAGAGAAGTGATGGAAAGTAAGTTGGAATGAAGAATCCGCAATAACAAGCCCACCTAACAACTGAACACCAAGAGAAGGCCGAGCGATATTAGGAGGAAAGACCCCTTCCAGACGACTCCTTAGGTCCTCGGAAGGCCAGAAGAGCTCCGTTTTAGTGACGTTAACATGAAGGCCGAGACTAGGTCCCTCCGCCAAAATCATCTGCAAAGCCTGCCCAACCACCAAGGTATTACCAATGATAGTATTGTTATCCAAATACCAAGCCTGTAAGCACAAACCAAATGTGTCTCGGATACGGCATACCAACGGATGTAGAACCAAAGCGAAAAGAAGAGGCCGGGCCAAGAGGATCACCCTACTACACCCCTTGTCAAGACAACAAAGTATGCTCTCCCCATAATAAAACCTAGTTGGTGAAGAATATATAACAAAATTCAACCCAGCGAAAAAGAGAAGGACAATGAGCACGAACCTCACGTATCAAAGCAGAACGATTGACTAAATTGAAGGAATTTTGAAAATCGACTAACAACATAGATAGGTCAACCTCAGTCCCACGGGCCTCAACCAAACGGTAAACAACATGAAAGATAGCCACATTACCCGTCGGAACACCAAGATCATATTAAAGACCACCGAAATAACGACCCACACGAAGACCAACCAAAGCAACTCCAACCTTGGAAACAAGGTGTCTCCAAACAGTACCCACAACAATGGGCCTAATACCACCCTTGGGCTTGAAAGAGGCATTAGCGAAGCACTAGCAATATATGCACCTAACGCAGCGGGACAAGCGCCGACAAGAAACAGATTAACCACATGTGTGATAGATCCCACCAACTCATTTGAGATTGCAATAACAGCACCACTAAGGCAATCAAGAAGGTGTTGAGCATGCAAACCATCACGCCCGCAAGACGTACCCCGCGAAAAACCCTTGATTTGCTCTAAAACAACAGAAGAAGCAGCAATGAGGTGATGATCCACGGGAGTATCCGATAGAACATGAATAGGGCAAGAAGGGTGCTTAGCCTCCAAAGTAGCAAGAGTATCATCATTGTAAGGAGCAAGACCCGAAGACGAAAAGAACCTGAACAGCAGCAGTGTAATGACCGTCAGGAATCTTTCGCTTACAATGCTTAATGTTGCGCTCAGACAATACATTACCCTCATCAGCATCCAATAAAGAGGGAGATACACTGTCCAATGTATCACGCACAAGTTGCTCAACACCACCAGACACACTCCAAGTACGAATGGTAGAGGTAATACACTCTTCTTGATGATGACATCTACCAGCCGAAGAGCACTCATGAGTCATGACTACTCCTTGGATAGAAGGTTTTAAGGACACATAGAGGCATCACAAGCAAGCGAACCCAAGAAGATAAGTTATCCGAATTGTGAATCACCTTATCAAGCGCTTCTTTAAGAATCCGAGAAAATCCCAAACGACACTTGGGATGGATAGATTTCACTGTAGACAACCGCTTGAAAAGTAAACGATCTAGAAGGGCACCATTTAAAGAGAGAAGATGTTAATGAGATAAATCATGAACTAGATCAGGTTTCACTGAGGAAGCATCGGGCGGTTTAGAAACACCGTAAAGAATGAAGCGAACCACACCATCCCCA
Organism: Bassia scoparia; assembly: GCA_008642245.1. NCBI lineage: Eukaryota > Viridiplantae > Streptophyta > Magnoliopsida > Caryophyllales > Amaranthaceae > Bassia > Bassia scoparia. The sequence continues at coordinate 134,173 of SNQN01000605.1, forward strand.
GAATCGGGCGGGTCGACAAAGGTAGTACCATATTGTAGGGCTTCGCCCCGCCTTAGGCAGGGGCGTGGCCTCAGCTTCAGTGTCATGGAGTTGAGCCATGGAATCCGCATGTGAATGCGTTGGGGTGTGTCGTCGAATTGAGGGGATCGCCACCGTGCCTATATAGGTTATTCACGGACGCCCGAAACATTGGTGCCAAATTAATGGCCCCAC
>SNQN01000606.1:20764-55255 GCA_008642245.1 Bassia scoparia
GTGCACCTATGACCTGCCTCCTGGATAGTTTTTTCACGATTTTGCACCAACCATGAAAAAAGGCTTCGACACGTGTGATGAGAGTTGGTGGGGTCAAAGTTTCCTTGGTCATGGCCATGAAAACCTTTGTCAGCTAGAGGGGTTTCTTCTGGCCAAACAGGAGTCCCAAACCTTGTACTTCGACGCATCATAGGCAGATGCCTTGTTGTGGGACAGATCCCCGGTCTACAAAGTTGTAGTTGCTGGATCCTTGAACCATGTGCTTTTTCCTTTAAACAAGAGATGATGGAGGGAACACTCGGTGAATTCGAAACGAGCATTTCCTCGGTAATCGCCAAGGTATCCCTATGTGGTTCGCCCCAAAACCATTAGGGTGTTGTTCTCGAAGTCCGTTAAGATGTATGGATCCCAGATGAATTCAGAATTTTATTTCCCCATTCTCGACAACCACATGCTCTTGCCTAGACATATGCATCGCATAGCTTCCAAATTTTGTAGACACGTCATTCGGCAAGGTCACTCAATGACTTTTATTGCTCTCCTGTGGTTCGTGACTTGTCATTTACACATTTGGAAGTTTTTGCCTGAGGTAGGTAGACCATCTCATCCTGTCTTTAGTTTTCGATCAAGACCTCTACTGTAGCAGTCACAAGTCATGGGTCGCTTGAGGATTGGTAGGTGAAGGTTTGAAATACTCAAGAGGAGGGTGAATTGAGTATGATCGACTATGACCAATTTTCTTTAGCTTTTGATCTTATAATGAGGAAACCGTTTGGCTGGTTCCTATACGCAGCGGAATGTAAATAAAGCATAAATAACACACAGTATTTAACAGGATTCACCCAACTCTGGGCTACGTCCTCCTACCCTAAGCTCTTTTATTAATCAACTCTGAAAACAAGAACTTTCTCACTCTACTGTTTCCTACTCCGGGAACCAGTACATTCCACATTCAACTCAGAATGTCCCTCGACTCACACTCGTAAGTCCAACTTTGTGTTTGAACTCACAAACACTACCCAGGCTTTCAACCCCTCTGATGCTTATGCCTTTAAAAAACAATATTACTCTCTTATGAATTACTTTCTTAAAACTAGTAAGAGAATGTTGTATGCTCGTGTATGACTCAATGGTTATAGTCTAATGCTTTTGTGTTTTTTCTCTCAAATAATTTTCTCTTTTTATCCCTGGAGAGAGTTATGAATACTGATTATAGACGTATATCTTATATGTATATTATCTTAACCCTAGTTCCATAATCTATCTTGCCAAACAAGCAAGATTAGTTTTATGGAAAGTATTTATCTTGTTCGATTTATCTTAAGATTTTAATCGAACAGATATATACTCCCATTTTAGAATACATATATCCATCTATAATTCCAGTTGCAAATAATTTTCAAATATCCTTTTGAAATATTTTAGAAAAAAACCTTTTCAAAACCGCAGCCAATATTCTATAGGAACTCAGCTGGTTCCCCAGCTTGGTTCCTTGAGTGTGTTTGAATTATGTTCCAAGCTTTGTACCAGAAATTCACAACATACTCAAAAACTTAAGCATTAGTTCATTTCCATTCAATCATACTACAGAGCATATTACATGAAAATCCTTAATTTAAACTCTAAATACAATTCTTCGAATCTTCATCAATCTTCAAGAACTTGAATCTTTCCTTCAATTATTCAATCTTGAACACAATTTTCTTCTTCGAATATCTTCGAAAGATCACACTTCAAGTCTTGAATCGATCTATTACTGCACATTATAACAATGTTAACATGCAACAAAATATTATGATTGTTTCTTCGAATAACATAGTCAAGGAAACAGCTCTACTAGTTCTGCACCGTGAATAAGCTCTTATGTAATCAGCTTTCCCTGTAATAAAACAAGTTAGTTTCAAAGCATTCACATTAAATATAACTTGATTTAGGGAAAAAAGTATCTAAACTAGCTGGTTCCCAGAACCAACTAATTCATACTTTAATCATCCTGTTTCTGTAATGGTTTGTCATCATTCAAACTTTAAGGAACTCAACAAATTCCCCTTTTGATGATGACAAACTTAATCGAAGTTCTGTAACCAAAAAGTTAGAAACAGACAACCTTCAATTTGTACTCATAAGAAGTTTGAGCACAACCAGCAACACACATGACTCAATGAACAAGTAAGCTATTTCTAACTGCGTTCCTAAAATATAAAAAGGCTCAATGAACCAGTTAGCTATTCTAACTGTTCCTAAAAAAACTTAACTAAACTAGATTCTTGGCTCAGTGAACTTCACAATTCTTTCCCCTTTTGGCATCATTAAAACCTCTAAATAAAGCAAATGTGCACATTGTTAAATGTGCTCATCCATACAGTGCATCAACCATCATTCAAGTATTATATGCTGCAAAAGAATAATCAGTCAATCATACATGCTTGTCTGATGAATTGGTGTTAATGAGGATGGAGATCCGAAAGAAATTTCGTTTTTCGAGCATGCAGACATCGACCCTCCATTGACTTGTTTGGCATCATCGATATCTTGCAGATGTTCCTGAAGGGTGAAGCACCTGTCGATGTCATGCCACGGTTAATGATATCTGCATATTTGTCTAGTTCCACCACACAGTCTTTCTTTGGAGTCGGTACAGGAGTAGGTTCCATGGTTTGACGACCCCTTTGGCACTTAACGTTTCGAATGCTCGTGCAGTAGAAAAGCCAAGTGAGAATATTTGCGCCTTGCGGGACTCCCTGTCACTTAGAAGGTTATAGAGAGGCGACGACTTCTTACCTTTTCTAGTGTTAAGGATCGTGATGCTTCACATCTTTGGTATTGTCCATTACCTTTGCTGATTTTCGCGGTCTCCTTCAGTGATGGATTATTGCAGGAATTGTCAAGCCGAACTGAATGGTTGAGCCGGGAGCCTCGGAATCTGAGCAAGGCTTGTGCTTGTTTACTTGTTTTGAGTGCTTTGAATCTCCCCCAAGAGAGTGCATCCGCTGGAGAGATGGTCTTATTACATTAACCAACTCAATGCAAGTCTGTCATCAGCAGCGCTCGGTTCATCAATATCTTGTACTCGAGCTCATCCGTTCTGAGTGTTGGGGGTTTTGTCAATTAGAGCTTCGAGCAAATCGAATTCTAGCTTAGTGATTCGAGCATCAAATGAGTCAACCTTGCCATAACTTGGTTGATGAGAGAGTTTTTTGTGCCATTAGTGCATGGTGACCGTGGAACAAAACCCTGTGTCTATTGAGCTCAACTGTTGGTGCCTTCCCTGTTTGCACATGACCAAAAGTTAATTCTATATCGAAGCAACCTGATGTGCAATGCGTGTCCTAGGAGGTGATCATTCCTTTGGTATTACTGACTCAAAAATGTAAAAGTACTGAACTTCGGACTTTACCTTTCGCTTTTATTTTCATTTTCACTTTTTTTGTCGTTTTTTCGTTTTTTTTTTTTTTTTTTTCTTTTTTGTATCTTTTTGAAAAGGCGAAGTTCAAGTCCGACGTCCTCATTACATTGTATGAATCAAAAAGATGTAACGCCTAATGATTCTAGTTTACAACCACTTCGACATTACACGCCTAGGAATGATCACCTTGCTATATGAGGACTGTTTACATGATCAATGACTTGTTTTATGAATCAAAGCTAGGTCCTCTAGTCTAAAAGTACATAGCACGTTGTCACGTAGCAAGAACCTATATGCAAAAGAAAAACAAAGTCCAGCCACCTAGAGTCAATTGCTACATTATTGACAGGTCAGTCCGAGTGTCCAAAGAGGTCCCATGACTAGGATCAGAACGATCCTTAACACATCCAGCCCGCTGTGATGATCAAAGCGAGTCCTAAACCATTACGGCTTTGTATGTGCACGCAGTCGTGCATCATGGTGGGATGCATCAAGCTTAAGAGTTGGTTACATAGGTAGTGCACCAGCGCCAATCTTAAGCGAGCCCCCCGGCCTGTTCTCAAGTGTAGATCACACTTATTATGAGACGTGTGCCTATAAAAATGGAAACTCAGTGCCAACGACCTATTCCTTGTAATGCAGGTTGCCTAAACACAATGCCGTCTTAGGACGTGAAATCGTGTAACAATTCGAGTATTGCCCACACATCACTAAAGTATAGCTTTAGTGAAATCCCCAGTGAAGTCGCCAGAAAATTGTACGGCATCGCGGCATCACCGGCCGACTGGGTCCGGCCCCTTGCTCCGGGGGTACAATTTAAGCGGCTCTGTTATTGCTAGAATTGTAATTCTTGCTTTTGGCGTATTGTGAGATGCTTGGAGTTGTGTGTTTATACTCGAAATGTTAGAGGAGTCGCCACCGCACTTCTTTTAGAAGCTCGGAACCCTTTAAGCCTTCTATAATTGCAATTTAAAAGGCAAAGGACTCCATGTCTGGTAGTGCACCAAGGTCTAGAAAGACTCTCATTTCGGCCTTATAAATAAACAAACCTCACCCTCTACACCTAACCCTAACCCTACTTCACTCTCTCTCTCTTCACGTCTCCACTCATTTCTCCATTACTCTCTTTCTCTCTCTCTTTCAACGCTTCTCCATCTTCTTCACTCCCAACTCACCAAAAAAAACTCTCCACTCCTCACTTTATCTCTCCTATCTCACTCCAGTAGCACGCCTCGTCCACCTCGTGTCGCCCGATGTGCCTCAACCTCAGCCCGACGCGCACACGCCTCGCCAAACCCAGCTGCAACGCGCCATGCCTCTCTACCTATCGTCGCGTCGTGCTGCTTCAACTCGCACCCATGCTCACTTTCCGTCGCACAAACTCAGTAAGTTCTTCATCGAAATTGGGTATATTTAGGTTTTTTTATTCAATTTGATTTTTGGGGTATTTCCTATTAATTTATATGTTAATCGCACATTAGATCTACTATTTTGTATTTTCCCAATTTTCGTAACCTATCTCCAATAAATTTTCTGATTTTTTATCTAAGTTTTATTTTTCCAGATTGTATGATATTTATTACAAGTAAAGATTTTCTGTAATTTTCTTACATATTTTCATTTGGTTTTCGTTTGGTTGTTTAGCAATTTTCTGATTAATTCAGACTTTCGTTTGGTTTACTTATTTTRTGATTAATTCCAGATTTTCGTTTGGTTTTTTTTAGCAATTTTTCTGTGATTTTCTTACTTATTTTCTTGAATATTTTTTGTTTTTCCTTACTAATTTTTAATATTTCTAAATTGTTTAATTTTTATTGCTGTGTTTTTTATTTTAATCTGATTTTTACAGTTTTTTACTTGTGTTATTTGCTTCAATCTAATTGTTTTGTTATTTTTTCTTCAATCTTATTTGTAGGTACGGAAGAAGAGTAAAGAGTAGCCAGTTAGCGTGGCCGATCTCATCGACTTCCTCTTTCAGATCTGTAACAGAGTTCCGAAAATAAAATTTCTATGTTTTTAAAGTTCTTGGTTCTTGTTTTTGGTTTTTATTGTTGAGGCTTGTTATGAGTAATTAAGTTTTTTTTATGTAATATTATTGTATTTTTATGTTGTAGCGATTACAGTAGTTTTCATGTAATGTTTAATTTTATTGTAATTATTTATGTAATCAATATATATCAATATAAGTTTTTTTTTTAATTTTTCTCAATCTCTCAGTCAAATTTTAGTCTATAGATTGGTTATTATATGAAAACTACAAACAAAATACTTCCAAAAAAAAGTTATCGTAGTATTGTACATAGCAGAAAAGATTCATCCCAAAAATATTAAACAACAAAAATGGTTACTATACATAGCAGCAAAAGCTGCGGTTTTCTACCAAAATCGCAGCATTTAGTATGATAAAAAGTGTTAGGTATAGGGGTAAATGCTGCGATTTTAMGCTAAAAACCGCAGCTTTTGACTACTCAAAAGCTGTGGTTATTTAACCACATCTTTTGAGGCATTTTATCAAAAGCTGCAGCCCAAAAGCTGCGGTTCAAAACCGCAGCTTTTGAGCTTTTTTCTACTAGTGAAACAAAGTCACGAATTGGGTAGTATCCAAGTCTATGAACCGTTCRGAAATCAAGAACAGACAAAACCCAGCCACTACCTCRAGGATTTTGACTCGTGAAGGCCTGAATCCCACCACCGATCTCCCGCAAAGCGAGACGACAACCCAACACGTCAATAGGTGATGAATACCTATACAACTCGATGGGCGGACACAAACTAGGAGCCTAAAGCAACCAAACCAAAAGAAGAAACAACCTAAACAAACTAACTAAAAGAGAAACAGAACGTAGCAAAGCTCCACCGAATGCAACCTACAACGAGTCGTCAAGCAAAGCACCAGATCAAAACAACCTCCGTTCGATCAGAATACACAACGCCGAAAATAATTACCCCTTTAAGCCAACRAACAAGATGAAATCAACCGAGGTTTCAAACGAAGATATACCCAAACCTAGAAATTAGCCGCACTAGAAGATTGTGGAAGCTATCTGCGGCTAACCAGAGACGATAAACCTGATGTGCCCGAATAACCGCTACATCCCACAATAGGAAGAGTACGAGATGGGTGACTCGCCGACGAGGAGGGATATGGCACTAAATTGTCGGCGAGCCCCCCTTCAGGCCAATCATAAAGACACAAATGGAAGGGAAGCAAAGGAGACAAAGATGGTTTAATTGAAACCTACAGTGAAAGAGGATTAGGAGGAGAAAGATCAGAAGAGAGTGGAGGAGGAAACCCTAGCAATCCGTGTTTACCGACTCATGGAAACTTAAATTACATATCGYTTTGAATACTAGAATTAAATAATTGAAATATTCAATATTTCACATTAGATAGGAGATTTGAATGTCCACTTTCTTTGGGTTTTTAACTAATGACTTTATTTAACTCTGTACATGGTTGTGCCTGATTATTTATTGTCCATTTCTAAATTATTGGGCAATTGATGTATTATGAAACAATTGTTGAGTTATGTCCTATATTAATTATAGAAAACATGATGTGTGAATTGTTAAGCCATTTGATTATTTTGAATTATATGAATGCAAATTTCCAAATTTATCATACATAATCAAAGTGATTTTTAACTATTGAAAAATATGGTTTTTAAGGTTTTAAAGACACAAATTAATGTTTATTGTATAAGCATTGAAGTTAGTCTTTAAAACATGTTCGAGATTGATTCCTAACMGTTTTTAAGGGAATTCAAGGGAATATATAATGTTGTAATTTTGTGTTAGGAATAAATAGTAATTGATTTCTATTTGGTTGTATGAGGAAATTCTCCTTGAGTGATTGTTGAAGTGAAAGTGATTTGTGGAATTGTTTTCCCTTCAAGGTACGTACTACTTGTGGAATCCTCGGTGCATATGCATGCTTAAGGATGTTTTGAGAACTTAGTGTCATGAATAGGGAACTCCAATGGAATTGTTTGGTAGACACAAGTAATTTATTTACATGTGTTTTGGTAATATATGTTGAGATTTAGGTTTACTCATGAGGATGGATGTTGGCGTATATTAATTAATCTTTTATTATTAATTAATTGGTTCAATTTCGATGAGTCAAGCGGATTCAATATATAAATTGTTCCACGAGGTGATTTATATTACTCCTGTCTCTTATACACATCTAGATGTGTATAAGAGACAGGGGTTACGACTTGACTTGTGACCTTCCGAGGGTCATTTGATCAATGAGTCTCTCTTTAGGTATTTTTATAAAGTTTTTATTTAAATTGGGGTTAGTTGAGATCTCATCTAGCTATGGTGATAAAGTCGCGCCCGTTCGCCATCCGATTTATGGTTTTGATACTTCTCGACAGGGGAGTATAGGGATTGATACTCAGTATCTGGTTGAAGTTCCTAAATTGGAACATGGGGTTGAGGACAACCTTGTCTATTGCTCAAATCGGTAATCTAAGAAATAAACTGTATTTTGAGTCATGAGATGGAACTTGGTTAATTATATGTTTAATAATCTGTTTAACATGTGTGGTGTTGATCTTGGTATTGAATTATTGTTGTCCGATAGAATATATAACATGTGGTTTAAGTGGTTATCCACACTGCATTTRGGTTTCTCTTTATTTCTTATTAGTAGTCGTAACTTAGTATGTCCATTTTTAGGGGAGATCASAACAAGAATCCGCYTTATTAATGACAGATTTTACCGACCGTCAAAAAAAGGTCGAAAAATGTCATATTACTGACCGTTTTTAATAYACGCAATTTACTGACCGTTTTGTTAGATTTATCGACCATTTTTAAAGTTGGATGGAAATTATCGTCTGTATTCTAATTTTCCTTACCATTTTACGGTCAGTAATGGTCAATTTTTTCGTTTGACTTAGAATCAAAATACAGACGGCCAAAGTAGGATTACTGCCCGTCAACGATCGATAAATATAATATCTTGAATTTGTTTTTGCCGACCACAATGTCGTGGGCCTCCAAGTTAAACCGCCTTTTGCCCTTTTCCACTCTCTCACTCTCTTTTATTTTCTTTCTCACTCTTTTTCCTCATATTTCATTCATTATTTTTCTCTCTCCTCTCATTTCTCTCATCTCTCTCTTTATTTCTCCCTCCTTTCACCTCCTCATTCACCCTGCTCTCACGCACTCGTCGAGCCCTCCCTAAGCCGTCGCTGATCCCTCGCCGTTTCCTAGTCATTTTCCTCGCCAGCGATGCCTCGTAAGCCCTCGCCGACCCTTTGCCTTCTCTTAATATTCATTTTGTGTTTACTCTTTCYATTTGGTTTTCAAAGTTGTTTTTTTTCGTTTCGATCTTCATTTTTCATTTTTTTTATTTTCTTTTTCATTTTTTTTAATTCTTGTTTAGATCTAGGTTTTTTATTTTCGTTTTCGATTTTTCTGATTTTTTTAAAAAATATTTTTCGATTTTCTGACCTTTTTTTTTTCTTATTTTTCGATTTCCCTTTTGGTTTTATATTCTCGATTTTCGGATTTCCATTCAGATTTTTGAATTGATTTTTTTAAAGTTTTTCATCTCAAATATAGCAAATCTGTGAAATTTCCATTTATCTTTTGCTTGGTTTTTTCTGAATATTCTTGATTTTTTACTTCTAAATATTTTAGATTATTTTTCTCATACAAAATTTCCATTCGATTTTGTTTATTTTTTTTTATATTTTTTTATTTAGTTTTCTAGTTTTATATTATTGATTTTTTTACTTGTTTTTTCTCATTTTATTTTATTATTCTTCCTTTTTTGTTTTTAATTTCTGACTTTTTTGTTTGTTTGTTTTGTTTCGGACAAATTTGAAGCGTGAATTTGAGTTTAAGCATGAAGAATTTGTGAAGAAATCGTGAAGATAAATGTTTTTGTTTTTGTTTTTGTTTTGTTAAGRTGCTTTTGTTAAGCTTCAAACTGAGTTTTGCTCATGATTTTTTTCATTTTTTGTAATTTAATGTTAAATGTTATGTTTTTAAATATGAGTTTTTTTCATGTAAATTAATTGTTATGTTTATTTCAATTTATTAAAACCCGTGAGGTTGTGATGTTCTGAATTTCTGACACATTTGGATGAATAAAATTGGAGCCAAAGTACTTTTGGTTCCAATTTACATTTTTTTAAAATCTACTGTAATTTTATCGACCGTTTGACGATCGGTAATTCTWTTTTTTTTATTTAATATACAAGATTTACCGACCATTAAGCGGTCGGTAAATCCTAGTTTCTTAAACATCAACTAACTTCAAAGGAGATTACCGTATGTTGAGATAAGCGGTCGGTAAATCCTAGTTTCTTAAATATCAACTGTCAACGATCGGAAAACCTTACTATTATCGACCTCCAAATGATCGGTAATCTACGACTGTTTTTTACGAACGTTAATTACCGTATGTTGAGATAAGTTGTTCGGTAATTYCGGTCGGTAAAGCCTTACTTAGCGTCCAATTCGATACTGACCATTGGCGGTCGATAAATGTTTTACCGATCACTCCCGCGTTTTTACCGAACGTTTTAGATTTGTTTCAGACGGTTGGTAATACCTTATTTTGTTATTGTGGATGTTGTCCGTTTGATTTCTTGTTTCGTAAGTTGTATGTACTTAGCTTTGCTAATTTCGTATTTCTTTGTGTGCATTGTCTACTTCTTATTCTTGGTGGGCCTGTGATGATCCTTATTTCATTCGAAAATTATGGGGAGCAAGATTATACAGGTATGAACTAGTTGTTGATGGTTATGCAAGTGCTTTTTGAACGTTAGGTTTATGGGAGTGTTCGAGTGTTGAATTCTTGAACTGATATTTAATGCTTTGTTTAAAAATTATAAGATTTTTATAATTGGTTCAAATGATTTCCTAACATCCGTTAGTTTGCCGATAATGGTTCCAAGTTGTAAGTTTTTAAATTCTTTAATGGTTTTCCTAAAAGTTTTGTTATTTGGTTTAGTCATTTTCCGCTGCAATATTCTGAATAAGCCAAAATGTTTTCACACGTGGCGATAACTCTTTAATAATTCTCCTCTATTGTATTTTGAGATGGTTGGAAAAAGGGAAAGAATTATTGGGGTGTTACAGGAGCAAGGGAGTTGGGTGCAATTATGCCCAAAAAGCTTTCCTTTTCCACGCGATTTGCTTTCGRTAATTAGGTTGTGCGTATAAAATAAATTGAGAATAAAATGTTTATGCCAATGGTGCCCAAGAAGCTATGGATGAATMTGGACAAGCTTGGGGAGCAAACCATGTAGGTCCCACGCTCGGGTTTGTTTCGGTAGCTTTCGAAATGAGCCATTTTACTCGGGTGTGCGTTTTTGTTTCGGAAATTCATAACTATTTTTCCAAAAGTTGACAAATCAAGGAAAAAATATTTAAAAATCCCTTGTAAAATATTGTGCATTGTGTAAAAATTTCGTGAGTTTTGGAATTGCTTTGGTAATTTAATTAATTTTTTCATAATTAATTAAATTGTTGAAAATCTCAAAAATGCCAAAAGTGCTTAGAAAAATTCAGAAAAAATTCGAAATAAATTCTAGAAAAATGTCTAAAAAAGTTTATTTTTTTTGGAAATAAAAACTCATTTTTAAGGGTGGTTAGTGTAGGAAAAGGTGCCCAATGTAGTGTAAACTTGCCTTTTTAGGGTCTATCAGGACTCTAACTCTCTTAATTCAGGGTGTCTTATCATCGACCGTCTTGGGCTAGGTAAAAATGTAGGTATCTATAGGTTTTTAAGAGAAAATACCTTTTCTATGGGGTAATTTGCGAGAAATCACCTTTTGTAGAGATAATTAAGAGAAACTAGGCCTGAGCAAAAGTATCTGAAAATCCAAAAATCCGGTTTTTTAGGATATCTGGTCCGAAAAATCAAATATCGAATATTCGAAAATTTGAAAAAATCGAATATCGAATATCCGAAAATAATCGGATTCGGATATCCAAAACTAACGAGAAACAATAATGTATATATATATTATTTTGAGCCATCTTTTAGGCTTTGGTTCATTAGTAAACCTCTCGAGATCTACTCATACACTCACATAGTCACACACTCACACTTTGTCACTCTCATTCTATCATCTCTCAAACCCTACATCTCTACTATTGCAATCTCAAAACTGAAACCCTACTCCCAATTATGACGGCGATGACGTTATTTCTCAGGCCAAAAGCTCTGAGACTAAGGGGTTGTATTCGACCAAAAAGATTTTTGCAATATCTCATTGTTGGTTGAAGGTAAGTAAGATTCAAATTTTCATTTCTTTATTTTTACCAAATATTCATTTTTTTAATGGAAATTTTCATTTTTTTTGTAAGACTATATCTATAAATGAAATGATTGAATTATTAACAACTAAGTTTTGTTCTTGTTGAAATGATGAAGTTGCAATTGTAAAATAATGAAATAACAATTCTGAATATATATGGAGAGTTTATTTTTTAAACAATTTAAAACTTAAAACTTATGGAAAAGTCCAATTTAATATGTGATATATCAATATATGAATATAATAATATGTTATTATAATAAGGAAAATTTGGGGATAAATACCTAATTTCGGATGAGTTTTGAAAACAAATATCTAGTTTCAAATTTATTTTACTTAAATACCTAGCTAGATTCCCTTAACYTTTTAAAAATAYGTACCAACTAAAAGAAATAACCCAAAAACTTAATAGAGACATTAGAGACGCGTGTCCCACTTCACCCTTAAGGCCTCAAACCCTCAACTCCCTCACTACCCTACCCGACTCACCCCTCTCTTCTCCATTGTGAGCCTTCCTTTCTATCCTTTCTTCTACTTTTTCTTCATCTAATATTTCCTTTCCTATTAAGTAATTTTCCTTCTTTTGCTTTAATTTCTTAATTATTTTTGTAAAATGCATTCAACATTTGTGTTTTTGGGTTAATGTWATTAACTTAAATTCTAAAAAATTCGGACATTATTATTCTTTCTCTCATTAACTACCTCCATTTCTACCATTGCTAGTCAACGCTCACTTTCTCTCTCCTCCTATCTCTCCACCACCACCGCAACAACCGCCTCACACTATTGCTACATTCATCGATCTCACTCCCCTATTCTCTTTCCTCGTCCTCGAATTCCTCAGAAGATCTAATTTCGTTTCAACAAAAGCAATCGAGATCAATCTACGGGAAACAAGCTCGAATCAATAGTCGGGGCGAAGAAGAAAGAATTGCAAGAAAAGAGTAGAAATCGAGTGATTATAGGTATGGATTTTTATAATTTTTTAGGTTGAAATAATACTAGAGTAAGTCAAATGCAAAAAAAAAAAAAAAATTAAAGGGCAGTAGACAAAGGATTTGAAGTTATAAAATGTCAAAAAATGGAGATTATGAAGGAAACGGTGAAGTGAAGAGGGTGAGATGAAGTATTGAGCAGAAATAAGATGGAGGAAAGAGGAAATAATGCTAAAAAAAACCAGGGGCAAAAAAGTAATAGCACACAAACAAGTCTGTCAAGTTTTCTACAATCCACCGTTAGTTGGTACCTATTTTCAAAACGTTAAGGGAATTTAGGTATTTAAGTAAAATAAATTTGAAACTAGGTATTTATTTTCAAAACTCGCCTATAACTAGATATTTATCCCCAAATTTTCTATATAATAAATGAAAAAATATTTTAAAAATGATAGTTTTTAATTTTRGGATACTGGATAATTGAAGTATCCGATCCAAAAAAATTCGGATATCGGATATCCAGTCCATTTCAGATCGGATACGGATATCAAATTTACAAATTTTTCGGATTCAGATATTGGATCCGAAATTGGATATCGGATCGAATATCCGATCTGTGATCAAGCTTGAGAGAAAGCACCTTTTATAGTCATACTTGTTGTTGACCACTACCTTTTCACCAGTTTCCGACGTTGGCCCTCACGTGAAGATCATGTGACTCGTTGAAACTAATTTTTTTTCTAAATGTTCCTTTTTTTTCTTTTCCTCTTTTCCTCTTTTCCTTCCTTCTCCCTTCATTAATCTACTTTAATCTCTCTAATTTGCTCAACGAAATGCCTTTCATAATCCAATGTTAACGGTTTTAGACCATAATCCACTTTCATCATCCTATTGATCCAACCCCCAATCTCATCAGCCAAACCCGAATCATACAACAAAGTTAAGACAACTAAGAAACTAAAGTCATTAGTACAAGTCCTCGTGATTCAGCTAAATCGAAAAGCTCGAGAATTGAAGAGTGAAGATGCCATCAAAGCATTCCACCCCATAATATTCATATCCAACAATGACTCATCAAACATTCTCTTGCTAGCATCCAACACCATCCCACATTCCCCATTGACCCATAACAACAAGCTAATCATCAGCACCGATTGTGTTTGAAACACTATAAACCATCGAACTCACATTCCGAGACACCATCTCAACAAAAAGACCCAAAGCTTCAATAGGGCACAAATTTTGAGACAACCCAACACCCATAGACGAATAACAAATTAAACCTCATCTCTCCCAAGCATTTCGTTGAACACTTGAACACCTTGCTGTCGAGCAAATTAGAGGGATTAAAGGATTTTAAAGTGGATTAATGGAAAAGGAAGGAAAAGAGGAAAAGGAAAAATAAAAAATGACTTTGAGTAAGTCACGTGACCCTCACGTGAGGGTAAAAGCCGAAAACCGATGGAAAGGTGGTGGTCAACAATGGGTACGGCTAGAAAAGATTCACAATTAATTCTACAAAAGGTGGTTTTTCACAGATTACCCCCTAATAAAAGGTAGTTTCAAACAAAAAACTCTAATGGAACCCTATAAAGTGAAATGAAATCACATTTTATCTAATGTCCCTAGTCTAAATCACTAAATTGGACATAAGTGGTTTATTAAAAGATTAACATATAATTAACTGATAGTTCTGTTCCATGAGCTATGGAAACATGAAGATGTTTAATCAATTAGATGGATGTATACTTGATGCATTGAGACTCAACCTAATTTGATTCTAAAGAGTAGAATCAAATCTTTATGTTTAGTGAATTCCTTAGACATGAGTATGTCTTAATCGCCACAATATAATTAYTTTAACGTTGACGCTGTTAAACGTCGTGTATCGCACGGGCAAATTATTCTATACAATCCCCAAGTACTTAGGAATATATAACTRTCACTAATCTTTCACGCAATGTTTTGATTTTGTTTTTTAATTATATTATCTTTATTTATTTTTTGAAAAAAGAAAACAAATTCSTTGATTTTTGTTGCCCATTATATTATCACGTGAGGAATGATTGTACGTAGCAATATGGGGGAGAGTTGTACAATATAGGTGTTGTATCGCAAGGACCATAAACTAATGCATCTCTACATTAGTGGGCTTACTCGAGCCATTTTGAGTTTGTTGATGAGAGGGCTCATTGTTTCGTACCGGGTGCTCATTCTTACGTACCAATGACTCATCTAAGAAAAATAAAAGAAAGTACAAAAATACGGAAAATTAGCCAAGATACACTCTCGACTCACTTGCGAGAGCATGAGACCACTTTATTAAGTTTATTTTCTTCTTTCTTAAGCTTCATTCCCTCTCTCTCTCCTCTCTCTCTCTCTAAGTTCTTCATCAAACTCGAAACCCTCCTCGAATCTTCTTGATTCGATTGATTCAGAACAAACCCTAATTTTCTTTGATAATGCACAAATAGATGATGAACCAACAACAGCAAGCTTTGATGCAGCAGCAGCAGCAACAACAACACCAATCTCTATTTCACCCCTCTACTCTTCTTTCAGCTTCTCAGGTTACTGTTTCCCTTTCTTCCTTCTTTTTCGTTGATCTATTTTAGTTTATTTTATCAGTTGTTACCTCAAGATTTGATTTTGATTATGCTTATCAATATTTATCATGGTATCTGATTAGGGTTTGCTTTCTTTTCTTTTCAAATTTAGGTTTTTGTGTTGTTTGTGATGTTTTTTGGTTGAGTTTGATCATTTTGAAGTGGGATTTGAACGATTTATGCAATGGATTTTATAAATAAGCGGGATCTTTATTGAGGAGTTGTAGTTGTAAACTTGTAATCGCTTGTAATTTTTATTTGAAGAATTATTACTTCCTCGACAAATGACAATTGCAGGGGTTGATTTTTTTTGTGCTTTTGTGTGATGTTTGGCTGAAACCATTTAGTTTCTTTTTGCCGGGTCTGATTATTTAGCAAGCTATTGTTTTTCTGTAGTTACTGTAATGTAGCTGCAAAAATCGCGAGAGAAAACTGTTTTTGTTTGATGTACTGGTGTTGGAGTTCAGGTTCTTTTTGTTATTGATGTAGTGTACTACTCTTTTTAGGTTTGTCATACGATTTTATGTCATTGAGTGGTTGGTATAAGTTCTTGTCAAGGCATATTTGGCTGTTGAGTTGGGAAATATTTGGTTTGTGTCAATGTTCATTGTCCTATTAAAATTTTAAGGTATCCTAATGAAGTAGTCACTTATGTTAGAAGGTGAGCTTATAGCTAAATTGATGGTCTGCCAAGTTTTCTTTTAGGAATTTGGTTCCCTGTCTCGTCTTTCGATATCTCAGTAATCCTGATTGGAGAATTTATTGTTATGTTTTTATCCGTCCATGATGCCTTTTCACGCTAGAGTATTTCTTTTCTGTTTTTTGTTATTCATGATTGACAATACTTATAACCTTTCCCTTGAGTGCTTGAGCATGATATCTGTTCGATGTCTATTACTAGCTTTGGGGATTTGCACCTTTGAAATAGTTGGAAAAGGCTCCCTGTCATGCATTGTTTATTTTTCTCACACTCCTCATGACCTCTTCGTTATCCTTCAGCTTGCCTCTTCATCCTTCTCTACCAATTATAGTTAGTGTTATACACTTATACTTTTCARGAGGAATGCCATTGCCTAAATGATATTTTAAAGATCAAAGTGTCACAAGGCATACCACATATAATTTAATGCTTACGTTATGAAGTGCWAACTACAAAGTGATGATTTTTATGCTCCTAGTAAAAAACTGTGACTAAGACGTGCCCGGGCGACAAGGTAGCGAGTGGCTGAYCGCTCAATTACTTTAGTCAAAGTGATTTCGATTAGGTGCACTTAAGGTGCATAAAGCGCATGAGGCGAAAAAAGCGTGTTTTGCCCCTTTTTGTGCTTGATTCAAATGTTTATTATTTTGTTTATATGATATCAGRATGTTCACTGTTTTTTTTGGTCTTTACAATGGGTTACATCATGCATTAATATCATTAAATGGGCTAAGAGCAAAGCTAAAAAGAAAAAAAAAAGAACGAAGAACATGAGATCTTTTGTTCTCTATTAAAAAGATAGTATATTTGTTGCATAGGATGAAGAAAAATGATATTTATATGACATCTATGTTTTGTTTGTAGAATATTCAAAGGAAACGGTGGTGTTTGGATATTTATGTGGAAAAATTGTCACTTAATACTTTTTTACGACATCTTTTTGTGAACTACTACCTTTTCTAAAMTTTTTTGCCAATAAGACCTTTTAATGGAGTTCTATGAAAAATGACACCTTTCCATAAGTAAACTTTCTGTTGTTGACTTGCTTATTTCCCTCCAATGTGTGTACTTCACCATATCTTTTGTTCGTGACACTTAGCATAGTAGTTAAAGTAGTAATGGGAATTACCTCCCTCAACCTACCCAAATCAAATCACCCTCTATTTAATCCCCCAACACTTTCACTTCTCATTTCTCTCACTTTTCTCTCTTCTCATCTCTATTCTATCATCATCACTACTTGCATCATAACTCAAAATGTCAGGAAATTCACCACTCCCTTTCATCTACTCCCTTTCATCTACTCCCTTTCATCTTCCTCCTCATACTCCAACAACTAGGTAATAATGTTGTTGGAATCTCTAGTAGCTATTAAATGGGGCGTTTGGTTCAATTAATGGTATGGGTTTGGAATGAGGAATGAAACCAAGGTGGTATGGGGTTGGAACTTGATACTTGATTTCATGTGTTTGGTTTTTATTTAGGAATGGAGTTTTTCTTTTAATTTTAACATAAAGTTATGGGTATGAGCCAAACCCACCTGCCCCCTTGGGTTTCAAAAACCCATACCTTGGGGGTTCTGAGGTATAGGTTTAAAAACTAAATTTTCTAAAAACAAACATAAGGTATGGGTTTAAGCCATTCCAAACCCATACCTTATACCTAATATGTTTAAACCAAACGACCCCTTAGTGTGCTGGAGAGTGGAATCAATCAATCAAAGCCTTACTCCTATCCTATAAGTGGAGTGGGCTACATAAATCAAAAGTGACTATTCTGTGTAGTCATCTTAGAAGGGAATCTGAGTTGGAAATTAATAAAATTTTAGCTTTTCTCAAACTTTATTAAAACAAATTCAAGTTGTTGCTATGTACTTGTTTTGCTTGAACATTGAATTTGACCCTCAAAACATGATAAAACATGAATTCAAAAGCATGCATAGATAATTTTGAAACTTCTTTAGACTCCAAAGTGATGGCTCAACTAACAAGCTAACAAGTTAAATGTGTCTATTTTAGTGTATGTCTAGAAACCATTTGTTAATTCCATGAGGCGAAATATATTCTTGGGGACAAATGTACAATTAATGAAATTGAACACTTTCTACCTATTTCCTACTACAAGAAAACAAAAGATGTGGCATAGACCTTTGGGATATTGAAAAGTTAACTTGGTATTTCYTTTGGATTTGGTGACAACAAATTAACCTTCTAGAAGTGGATCTAATAAAGCTTTGCTTCATGTTCACTACAATCTATAATGAATACATGTAGTTGTCCTTCCACAACAAAACTATCAGAAAATTCTTTGTTTTGTAATTCAAGATGCCAAATGCTCCATTATTCGTTTAAATTCCTATGTGGACACAAAACCTTATTGTGATAAAACTACAAGAAATGATATTTAATCACATGCTCTTAATATCGAGTTTCTATTGCATTGAAAAGGATATTTACAATGTAATATCCATGCTCATAGTAATTCATAACTCAAAACACTTGTTTTGCATATTAAGGAATAATTTTCACGTATCTATTTAATTGTTTTATTGTAGTTTAATAGGTCTACGTAATCAATCAGTTGGGTGTCAATTCTTACAATGCCTTAAAAGCTTCTATCCAAATTGTGACTAATATAGCCATGCGATGTTTGTGTATCCTATTGTTTTGTGATGTCCATAGCCCTTTATCCATAGTCTTTATGGGTTGCAACTATTGCTCCACTTATTCCTACTTGTTTGCTTTTATCAATCATACCTTTTTTTCTCTTTATTAATTTAATATTACCCAATAASTTTAATGGTATTAATTCTCTCGTTTTTAACATTTCTTCTCCTTTGTGTGTCTAAAGAAGACGGATAAAGTATTTTTAATCAAGTGGAAGCATAAATCACATTAGATGGCAATGAAAAAGTTATTACTTACTTAGTTTGGAAGGTTTGAAAACAATATGGTATATGGGTAGATGAATTGTATTAAAATGTGGGAAAGTATTGACCTACACAAATCTTTAAGAATATTATTACAACATATGGCATCTTCATTGATTATAAGGCTAGATTAAATTTTTAGTTGTTTGCCACAATTTGTTAGTCCCTGTGTCTCTTATGAGTTACAAGTTGCTACATTTTTATTTTTTAAAATAATTTCCAAGACAAGACTTCAATTTATAATATCTTGACTATTGAATATGAGAAAATTGTTAAAATTATACATCGATACAATCAAGATCAAGTGGGTCAYAGTTTAGAAGTGAATTGTATAAAAAGTAAAAATGTAGCATCTAGAAAAGGACCGAGGCAGTATGATACATTGTATTGAGAACCTTGTGGTATATCAATGTCACACGTTTACCAATAAAGTTTCTGCTTGTGGCTATTTGGCTGTACAAATATTATCATTACTATATTGCATATTGAGTACACTGAACATTTTTGTCTGATACATTCTTGTTTCAACTCTGAACAGGTGGTGACTGAATCCAAGAATCCGGGAATTGTCGGTGGTTTAGGTTCTGGATCTTTTACTGTTCAAGGTTAGTCATGTTGACACTGTGTTTCTTATGGGTAACTTTTCATTACTCATGAGTCTTTGTCAACTAGGCTTTGTATTGGTGTAAGATTTTAGTGCCTATGTGCAAATACGAAAAAGGAAAAAAGTAAAAAAGAATAGAGAATAATATAATAATTAGTGCATATATGTTGGAAGCTTCTTGATTGAATGAGAGTTGTGCCACCCCAGACTCCCAGAGAAAGCTTGTTCAACTTTACCATCTTGCCTTTTCCCTTTCTCTTTTGTGTTAATCTTCAATCAATTCGTGGAATGGACATGACATGAAGAATTCTTACATAGTCATTGTTGCTAGTGAATCACTAAGGTTAGGTAAGAGTTAGTATATTCTCTCACAAGAATGTCTTAGTAGGGCACAAGTGTTCCTTTGGTGGATTTCCTAAATTGGTGCACCCTATACTCCCTCCAGATTGTATTATATATATTGTTGCAATTGATTATATCATACTTTGTGTATGGTCATCACTACTTGGTATTACTGTCTTGACACCTAGGTTAGTCAATCCAGTATGAGTATGATTGTAATACTACTCCCAAGTGTCAAATACATTGACCGTTAATTTCAGACACAGTTGTGGTCATATAATTGACAAGGGTGTGTGGCATGACAAATATGATACATATTCCTAGTTTTATAGACTGCTGCATTTGTTTTTCAAGCATTTACTGTATACAAATAAGTGTATACAAATAAGTCTGAGGCTGATTGGATTGCTTGTTTTAGTTGAAATTATGACAAAACAAGTTTCTTAGTGTACTTAGTACAGATTTTGCTCTGTTTTGCTATTATGTTACCTTGTTTTAATATGTATATATATATTGTGTGTGTGTGTGTGTACAAGTTTAAAATATTACACAAATGCCATTACTAGCGTTTTAACTTTTAATCTAAGCTGAGCCTATCTCTCTCTCTCTCTCTCTCTCTCTCTCTATATATATATATATATATATATATATATATATCAATCAATCAATCAGATACTTAATCCCATAAGTGGGGTCGGCTAACATGAACCAAACGCGATTATTCCGAGAGGTCATTCACATGAATTTTCCTCCACTCCCTACAATCGAGAGTCTCATCCGCTTGTAAATCCAACAGTTGCAAATCCTTTCTAACTCCCTCCCACCAAGTCATTTTCGGTCTCCCTCTACCTCATTTAAAATCTCCCTGACCCCACTTTTCCACTCTCTGCACCGGTGCCTCCTGAGGTCTCCGTCTTACATGCCCAAACCAACTCAAACGGTTATATATATACATATATAAATAATGATGTATTTCTTTATGATTAACCCTGTGAACAACATTTGAAGTGAATAATAACCCAATATGTGATGCTTTATGTCTTTGGCATGATTGTTAGTTACTTCGTTTGGTTTAATAAAATCACTTCCCCAATTATCAGCATTTTTAAAATTTTTCCTTTTCTTTCTCCTCTTCTAATACTTTACACATTATCTACCATTGGCCCATTGAAATTATAAAAGAACTAGGGATATTCTTACAAAGAGTTCATGGTAAACTTCTCAAATTAAAATTGAAATTATAAAAGAAATGGGGATATTCTTATAAAGAGTTCATGGTAAATTAAACTTTTTGGTTTTGTTTCGGGGTAGTTGATGCCTTTCTATCTTGTCGGTTTGTGACTGTGGGTTGAGGACATTGATTTCCTTGTGGGTTCAAATCTTATTTTGTTATGCACTTCAATTTCAAAAAACTTGTGTCAAATTGGGTAGCAAACTTTTTGTTCGGTTCATATTTTTCTTTTAGCAAATGGGTTTGTACTTACCTATTCTGTCAAGGTGTGGGCATGTAGGCAAGATGTATAGATTTATATAAGAATTTCCAAAATTTAATTGATTCTGTATTATGGCTTGATCACATTGATGTCCTTTCACATTTATCATCATTTGTAGCCACAAAAAATTGATGCCTGGCTTGCACTAAACACAGCTGTTTGAATTCCTATTCCAATCATTATGATGCTTGAATATGATAAAATATATTTAATGATGCAGATAATTCACTCTTCGATGCTTCGCAATATGAATTTTTCGGTCAAAATGCTGGTGAGGAGGTTGAGTTGGGGGGATTAGAAGATGATCAAGATCACTCATCTTTAGTTCGGTCGCGGAACGATGAATATCACTTGTTTAATAAAGACGAGGTAACTCATTATCTTATTTTTTCTCTTACAAATAGTTGCTGTTCTGTATGGTTATATGGTATGACAAGCTTCATATTTTCCCACTTCTCTTCATTTTGTATATTTTTTTAAGCAGAATGGATGCATTTCCTAAACAAAGTTGCAAATATTGTCTTGTCAAGTTGCTTATCTGTCTCTGTTATTCGTGAAACTTATCTTTCAATCTTTTTCAATGTTGGATAATGTGTAGAGTGGTGAGGGTTGGCTGCAGCATCAATTTGTTCCGCTGCTCTGATCAAGCACACCCTTAGTTGCTTATATGAACATGTTTGAAAACATTAGATTCTGGTGCTGCATATCTAAAACTRGTGCCATTTTTGAACTGAAACATTTGAGACCACTATAATAGGTTCCATATTAACAAGTCTTTTATTGTCCATTCTTTTTGACATGAAGCTGAAATGCTTAACTCCGAAATATCTGGTTCTTGTTAAATTGATTTGAGCAACTTGTATGATATGTTTGTTTCATATTACGCTGTTGGTCTTTTTATACTTTTATGCTCAATGCATGGCTCGAATAGATACATGCTTTGATGATGGTGACATTACATTATGCTTCTTAGCAATGCTCGATTACTTTGTAGGACTTTGACTTACTGAAGTCAGCTTCTTGATATCTTTGAAATTTATCTTCATTTTACTATATGAACCTCATTTTAAAATTTGTGTTCTTTCAGGGGCAGGATGTTAGCTTAGGATCTTTGTCTGATGTGGATGATTTGGAAACCACCTTTTTGAAGGTATGCTTCTGTGACGCTGATGCTCTAGTATATGTGATGATTTTTAACTTATTAGTTATTGCAAATATGAAAGTRTAGCAACATTTGCTCCATTTCCATGTATATTTCTTGAAAGACAAATGATCTCATTTGTTTGTGTTGCTCTTAAATGGTCTTGTCTTTGAACCCTCTCAACCCTTCTTTCTCCTTCCAAATCATCTTGAACTGCTGAAAAAATATTGCTTGATGTGATGGTGTGTGCCAATATTTTTCTGTATGACACTGAAACAGCGAGACCATATTATTATATATGTAATCATCCAATCTTTACAAGCATGTGAATTGCCATAATTGGGACTGATTTTATCAATTGGTCTATTTTCTTTTGCATTTTTCAAGCCTTTAATTTTGAATTTTGTGGAAAACAAAACTGAATAAAAATTTAAAATACTTCCTCCGTTTCTTTCTAGTGGAAACTTTGGGAGTGACTCGAACTCCTATGCAAAATTTAGTTGTGAGTGTGAAAGTGATAGAGAGAGACAGTGAGGCATGTGATTAAGAGAGTGATAGGAAGAAGTGACATGCAAAAAGGAAAGGAAAAATTAGTTTCCACTAATTTGATATTTCCAAATTTGTCAAAAGTTTCCACTACAAAGAAACGGAGGAAGTACAAAATTAACTCAATGCAAAGGGAAAGGTATGGCTTTGAACCAATTGGTAATTTCTTTGTAATTTACGAAGTTTGGATTATAATTGACATATGGCGAAATTTTTGGATTAGATTTAGCCTATTTTCCCTGTGTTGTTGTGTTCTTGAACTATCTGTAAAAGAGCCCAAATACAAGTTACAAAAGTACTTGAAAACCTGAAAAGAGGAAAAAATWTATTCGAAGAACCTAATAGGGTTTCTACGTTGAAAGATTTTGATTGAAACCATGATTTATCCCTCTTACAATTTCATTTAACTTTAGTGGATATTGAATTGTCTACTCTATGTATAATGAGTCATGTCTTCATTCTTGTTTTCTGTTTTGTTCAGATTTTCTTGTTCATCTATTCAGCTTCTACGTACTTGTAGATTTAGTTTGTCATTGCATTGCTAATCACTTCCTAACAATAATTTTTTTCATTTAACAGCTGAACAGAGTTGTGACAGGACCAAGAAATCCTGGGGTAATTGGTGATAGAGGATCTGGATCTTTGTCAAGAGAAAGTAAGTCTAACTTCAATTGGATGTTTGTATATTTCCAGCATAAGTTTAGGAGGAATTTTCTTGTGATTTGGTTAGACGTGATGGAGATTTTAGGGATCCAATTATGGAGATGGGATGGGGAAAATTATTTCCTTGGATTTTGTTAAAATCTCCATCCCTTGGCATATCAGATGAGGATTAAATGATCTTTCATTGGGAATAGTATGCTTCTTTACTGGATTTTGATATAACCGTTTTTCCCTTATTGATATTGTTGCTGTTCCCTCTTTATTTATTATTATCTCATTCTTGAGTTTTGAGGTTAATTGTTCCTTTCTTTTTTTCCCCTGAACTCTATTCAGATGTTCCTTTTGGTTCTTTAGTGTTTTGTATTATTATCCTATGTGTTGGCTTAATTTGATGTACTGTAAAGTCACAAACATGAACAGCAAGTTTATCAAAATTGTGTATTATAAAAAAATATACAGCTACCCATTTGATTAAATTCTGCTCATGCTAATTCTCCAAATGAGCAAATGCAAAACAATTAGCAAATAAATAAAAATTTCTCTTAGATGGCTGTAGGTGATCCCACTCCCCGAGGTCAAATCAACATTTGGCTCAAATTTATAGCATGAGATTGTCAATATTTATTGATTGTCTTGCATGGAGATCTTCGCATTTTCTTCTTGTCAATAAGCTATATCTTGAACTATTGCACCATTTACTATTTGAAGAGTGCGCAAAGTTAAAGAGATTGGAAATGCTGGGAAGTGGGAAGTGTCAGTTTTAGAGAGCCTATGTGCAGAACATTAGCTTGACATGGGACTTTGATTTTGCTGTTGTGGTAGGTGGTCAATAGTTTAGTTTTCTTATGTCAAGTGGAACATCCAAGAGCATTTTCCTTTCCCAAGAACAGCACCTCTTAAATCTGTTGCAAGCAGTGATACCAGGTTCATGGTACAGACTCATGATCCGAACACCTGATCAACTGTACCCAAATCCGGTGCAACTGTGTGCTAGTTCATGGTACTTGGGTTGCGAGTTTGCTACTCAGATCGGTAAAGTTAGCAAACCGCCTTTACTTACTTTCTCTTGCAAAAGCCCCATGAAATTTGAATTTTTCTGATTTAAAAATTGGGAACAAGTTTTGAAGTAAGAAAGACAAAGATATGGAGCTTCGCCTGAGTGCTTCAACTCTACTAACTCAACTGTTAAGTTGCTGGTTCTTCTTGTACTAATTGAGTAGTTGATGCATGAATGAGAGAGTGAAGTAGAAAGGAGAAGGCATTCATGTTGGGAAGGAAAAAAAATATATTTCCCTCTCATAGAATATGGGGAAGAACAGTCATCTATACAGCTCTCCATCATTTTCTCTCTCTATTAATTGTCTATTCTTTAGTGTTTCTTTAAAGCTAGTGATTTGTCACGTACCTTTCAAAACAGTTTTTTCGGTGTTACCTTTCAAAACGGTTTTAAATTCAAAAGTGAAGTATATGATCTGTCTAGTGTCTACTGTAAATATTAATTAATGAAATACGAATATTAATTAATAAATAATAATAATAATAATAAAAAAAAAATTAATAACAATTAGATAATTATACAAGTATAAAAATATACTTCAACCATTTCTTTTTAACGGCAACTTTGATTTTGACACGCTTTTTAAGAAAATGATTAAAAGGTGTAAATGAGCAAATTAGGTAAAATAATTTTGGCACAAACATAATGAGATTATATATGTTACCGGTCCCAAAATTAATTTACCTAACTTACTCGTTTATACCCTTAAATCTCTTCCTTAAAGTGCGTGTCAAAACCAAAGTTGTTAAAAAGAAACGAAGGAAGTATATATTTATCCCGTATCCAAATTCTTACCCCGTTTTAAATCGAATTCCATACCATATAAATGGTTGCAAGTGCCTATTAACCTGAAATGGTGTCCCTCACCTGCCCCCTTCACCCCCCTATCTTGCCTGATTGGTCAAATAATTGAAGCCAACCTTTGAACGTGTTCTTTAAATTATTCTGCAATTAGCTGCCCTTGTATCTTCTGCCTAGTTTGTGTTTGTTATCATAGGTTCTGTTAAATACTTTGTATGTGATGAGTTACTAAGATTGATTGTTCCCTCTCTTGTCTCACTTTTCTGCTTTTCCAAAATCTAATGACTTGTATAATTTTTTATCATTTCAGGTTCAGCTGCTGCTGACTGGTCAAGGGATGGCTGGTTGGACCATAATGTGTTGGATGTGGATAATGCTATGGAGAGTAAAAGGTGGTCATCTCAACCTCATGGCTTGTCTAATCATCCCGGTGAAATTAAACCTCTGTATAGAGCCATGTCATACCCTGAACAGCAACTACAACAGCAGCAATTTCATCAGCATCACATCCCAAGTGATACATTGTCATCTCCCAAATCATCTTTTACCTCTTTTCCCCCTCCTGGAGGCAGAGCTCAGCAGCCTTTGTCTCATCGCCATTCACTTCCTCTTAATATCCCTTCTAATCCTGATTTAACTCTCCCAGCACCAAACATGTCACCTATGTCTGATTCTGGCCATCATTTTTCTGGGCTATATAGTCCTCATGGATTACGATATGGTGGTGGGAGCATGTCAGGTCTAACACCTGGTCATGGTATAAGCAACCAGCCACGGAACAACTGGAGCAACCATGCTGGTTTATTGCATGGGGATCATTCAAGGATTCTCAACAATGTGTTGCAACAGCAATTCTCTCATCAAAACGGATTGCTCCATGCTTCATCATTAGTGTCACCACGTCGACAGCTACAACAAGGACTACGTCAGTCACTACCGTCACTGGCACAAATATCGTTGTTGCAGTCTCAGCTCATCAGTAGCCACCCATCACTGCCTTCTCATTTTCTAAAGAAGTATGACCCAACATATGCCATTACTGAGACGAGGGACCAACGACCTAAATCAATGCGTGGTAAGCATCATCGATTTAGTCAGCAATCTTCAGAATCTGCTAGCCTAAAGAATGATACCATTCAGTTCAGATCTAAATATATGACATCAGAGGAGATAGAGAGTATACTAAAGATGCAGCATACTTCTCACAGCAATGACCCATATGTAGACGATTACTATCACCAAGCTTGTGCTGCAAAAAGATCATCAGGTACAAGGCTGAAACATCACTTTGCTCCGCTTCATTTGCGGGATCTGCCTTCTCGTGCGCGCAATAGTGGTTCTGATCAGCATGGTCATCAGTCTCTCGAGACCTTAAGAAGGTTGGCCTTATCATCCATTCGTAGGCCTCGGCCTCTTCTAGAAATTGAAACCCCATCGTCTGGGGGCAGTGATGGTAGCACAGAACGCAGGTCACTGGAACAAGAACCAATGTTTAGTGCTAGAATTGCTGTTGAGGATGCTTACACTCTTTTACTTGATGTTGAAGATATTGACCGATTTCTACAATTTAGCCCACCCCAAGATGGAGGTTCCCAACTTAGACGGAAACGTCAGGTTTTGCTCGAAGCTCTAGCGGCATCTTTCCAGCTTGTTGATCCTCTTGGAAGTGGGGGACATACAGTCGGTCCAGGGGATGATATTGTGTTCATGTGGCTGGTTTCCCTCCCTAAGGGCTGGAAGCTTCTGTCCAAGTATATTGAACTTCTTACAGTCAGCCCTGGGCCTGCAAGTGAGCTGGCTCGAATTGTCTGCATGGCCATTTTCCGTCATCTAAGATTTCTGTTTGGTGGTCTTCCAAGTGACTCTGGAGCTGCTACAGCTACTGTGGAACTTGCCACGGCAGTTTCAACTTGTGTCAGTGGTATGGATCTCCGTGGTCTGAGTTCTTGTCTCGCTGCTGTTGTTTGTTCTTCAGAACAACCACCCCTTCGTCCACTTGGAAGTCCTACAGGAGATCTGGCTTCTGTAATATTGAAGTCTGTGCTTGAAAGGGCTTCTTTTCTAACCAATACTAATCCACAAGTCCCTGGCAGTTGTAATATTCCTCATAATAACTTTTGGAAAGCCTCTTTCGCTACATTTTTTAGTCTGCTTACAAAATACTGTGTCAGTAAGTATGACACAATAATGCAATCTATCGTAAATCAAGCACAATCAAGTTCTGAAATATCAAGTTCGGAAGCAGCTAGAGCTATTCGTAGGGAGATGCCGGTGGAGCTCCTACGGGCAAGTCTTCCTCACACTGATGAGCACCAGCGGAGGATGTTGATGGAATTTGCTCATCAATCTATTTCATTTCCTGTCACTGAGTTCAATCTTCGTGATGAGGAAAATAATGGCTGGATACCTTCAGAATCAGTCAGGAGTTAGGAGAGGTGTAATTGACGTGAATCACAAGATGGGGTATGCATGCATGATTTCAGGTGGTTTCTATAAGCTTTTGCTCTGAATAGCGTCATGGTGGGTTGGTAAGCGCCCAAGTGGTCTATGAGTGCCATCTGGATTTTGTTAGGATGGTGTACTTGTAAGTTGAAAGCTTGACTTATGTGGACTGATGAGTCACAATTAAGCCTATTTAAATGAACGAGTGTCCCGATTGTGTATAATTCAAAAAAGTTCGTGTGGTCGAAACTATTGTGATGTTTCCCCTTATGCAGGGCCTAATTTTTGGTGCCCTGTTGGAACCCTTAGGACAGAACTAGCAGCATAGGGGTTTAAGTTGTACAGAATGTAACCAAATCGTCTTTTTCCTTTATGCCTTGTCTTATAGATTGTTCGAATATGTTGCTGTTGTCTGATGGAGAGGGCCAGTGTAGTTTAGTCTGATAATAGCGTCAGCCAGCATACCTTCGGATTTAGGCTTCTACCGTTCTAGTTCACCTATTCTTTGGAGTTAGAGATGGATGGTAGTCCAAGGTTCTTTGGAACATTTGCAGGTTATATAACCTCTTATTTAAAATCATTTGTTCGTAACTTACGTGTAACAAAACAGTTGTTTAGGATTAGTTTCTTGAACTGATCAATGTGTAGGATGATATACATGATCGATTATGTTTCTTGCATCAGTTGTACTATATATTCATTATGTTTGTAGCATTATGTTGAATCATTTTGATTGGCAGAAGAATAACTGCACAAAGGTCTGCAACAGGTTCTACAGTTGCATTAACTGGTAATTAAGATGTCTCGTTTAACAATAGAGTAGCATAAGGACAAATTGTACAATTGGCTGTATCTTACCTAACTTCATTTTATTTGTTTTATCATTTGCAACACTTTTTTCTTGCAAATAAAAAATTTAATTAACCAGAACACAATGCCATCTTCCGAAGGAATAACCCAAACTTTGACCGTCATTGTTCTAGACATGGAAATAAATCACCCGTGCTTTTTTCGCGTTCCATTGAGCTATATAGAAACTAATGTAGAACATACCATATCAAGGATTGAGGCAGAGTGAAACTCTTCGTAGTCAAGGCTATCAAGGTTTTTATGTAGAAGGAAATATTGTGGTACAATGGTAAGGAGTTTGAGGTCCTTCTCAAGTACCCTAAGAAGTAGTATAATGGGGGATCGAACTCAGAGAACAACGAAAGCACATTCAAAGTTGATTAAAGGGACGAGAGTTGTTTTTGGTGTGAAATGAAATCTTCTATCACTCATAGACAAAGAATAGCAAGTGTTCATACACAAAAGTCAACTTTTATAAAGAGTCACTATTCATCACATAAGCCCTAGAAATAGAACACTCACTATTCACAAAATAAGCAAGACAAAAGTCCTAAATCAATTTAAGATTTCCATCACATAAGCCCTAGAAATAGAACTACTCACTATTCACAAAATAAGCAAGACAAAAGTCCTAAATCAATTTAAGATTTCCATCACATAAGCCCTAGAAATAGAACTACTCACTATTCATGGTTTGAAATTGATGTGGATTTTAAAGGAAAGAATCCTCAAAAATCCATGAAACGAGTGAATGAGTGTTTGAAAACTAAAAATAACTTCGAATCTTTAAAGGAATCGAAGGATCTTAACTCACCAAGTGGAATCAGCCCCTAAAAGGAACAACCGACCTAGTAGCTAATCAAGTGAATTTCCGGACCAACCACAAAACTCACAAGGTTTTCTCTGAATTAACAAAGAAGAATTTTTAACACAAATAATCTGAATTTTTATTGAAGAATTCGAACCTATTTATAATAAAAATTAATATCAAAAACTAACTAAGATATTTATGAAAAGATARGAATTTTATCCAAAAATATCCTAACTAACCTTATCCTAAAATATCTAAACCACACGACATAAACTAATCTAACCGACCTAATCTAATCCACACGGAAATAACAAACCCTAGATATTTATCCTAATCAAATCAGAATAATATCATAATTAACAAATATCCTAACTAATTAATAAATATCCTAACAAACTAATAAATATCCTAACAAACTAATAAATATCCTAACAACTTAATCTAATCTATAATAATTCGGCCCAAATAAGATAAAACTAATTAATCTAACAACTAAATATTTCCAGAATGCTTTATCCTTCTAAATTAATCCCAATGTCGAGTAAATCCTTCCTTTGCACGAAATCTCCTTCAAGAAATGTAACCACTCGAAAGTAATTATCCTGAATTTTATTGTTAATTTCCAGATCAATAGGATAATTTTCCAGAATAGCCAATGAATCCTCATCAGAAATGCAATAAAATTAAGCACTAATCCAACACTAAGCATGATTAACAACGTAATTAGGCTTTGATTAACGAATTCGACTACAAGTTAAGCAAGCAAAACAAGTTAATATAGCAAACAACAACCAAGGAAAGAGAAAAGATTAGATCGAATACATAAATAACTTGATTGAAAATAATTAAAATAAGGAAAAATTAACAAAAATAATCCTAACTTTTTGGGGGTTCTTCCAAAAATAATCCCAAATTTTGGATTATTCCGGAATATACGCTCCTCTGAGCGTATATACGCTCGTTTTTTGGTTTTCGTGCCTATAAATACACTCTTTGCCTCACTCTTCGAGAYGATTTCAGACGTTACGAAGCTCCTTATACGTGCTTATTCTCCTTCACTCTCACTCATACTCTTTTCACCACAAATACATACAAAATACGAGTTCTTGCGTTCTTTTCAAATCATATTGACGAGCGAAATCAAGGTATATCTCTGAGGTTACTCACCCAAAACCTTCATTTRGCATTRTTTTAACTTGATTAATAATTGTTACGAGTTCTAATTCAATTAATAAAATGTAGAAACCCACTTTTAAATTGTTTTCATGTAAATACGCAAGATTAATCTTCTCATTTTCGCTTTTATCAATGTCATTTTCATTTTCGTCATTCCTTACTATTATCGTCAATACTAACATGTTTATTTGTGTTGTCTAGCAGATCGATCAAAGGCACTTTTTCGTCAATACTAACATGTTTGTTTGACTTGTTTAGCGGATCGATAAAAGGCATTTTCATTATATTCTATATTTTTCTAATGATTTGTTTGTTTGTAGTGAAAAGGTGAGGATGATGTATATTTATATATGCATATTGTACATATGTTTTGTGTCGCACTTCTTATATTCTTTAAATAAGACTGAAATTACGTGAATCACATTAAAGTCAGATAATTATGGACAACCGGTCTTCTAGGCTCCTTGTTAATATTGACTAACAACAAAGTGATCGCCTTATCCATTGTAGAAGTCATTGTTTACATAATAGTAACACATTTAGTAACCTTAGGGTTAGTGCGCTAATAAGGCTTG
This sequence comes from Bassia scoparia, assembly GCA_008642245.1. NCBI lineage: Eukaryota > Viridiplantae > Streptophyta > Magnoliopsida > Caryophyllales > Amaranthaceae > Bassia > Bassia scoparia. The sequence goes on from SNQN01000606.1 coordinate 52,129, forward strand.
AAATTGCTAAGTTACGTGCATCCAATAATCGTGTTTGAATGGAATTACAATGAGACCGAGTAGAGGCCGCTACATGCCGGCGGATTGGGTCAAAGATTCAATCCGTACCATGTCCCCGAACCCACGAACTGGTTAATGGATCAGACCGTGGGGCCATTGTTTTGGCACCAACGTTTCGGGCGTTCGTGATTAACCTTTATAGGCACGGTGGCGATCCCCTTACTCGACAACACTCCCCCAACGCACTCACGTGCGGGTTRTGTGGCTCAAGCCCACAACACAACTACACTACACACATTCGAGGTAGGCCCATGGTCTACAGCAGTACATGGGTTATATCAGGCGGCTTCAAAGCCCGAACCAGTCGATGCGCCTGAAGATTATATCCTTGACCAATCCAGGCCAGAGAGAACCGTCAAGGTGGGACGAGCGATTGATCCTGCACTTAGCTAGGAGATTAAGAAACTGCTAACAGAGTTTCAAGATGTGTTCGCATTCACGGTCAACGAGATGCCGGGAATTGYCCTGTCGATAGCCCAAAATTTCTTACAGGTAGATCCTTTGGAAAGACCAGTGAAGCAGAAGAAAAGGAATCTAGGGCCAGTCCGAAGCTAAGCTGCAGACGAGGAAGTCAAAAGGTTGTTGGATGTCGGTTTTATCCGAGAATGCCAATACCTAGAATGGGTAGCGAATGTAGTACTGGTCCCCAAACCCAACGGCACATGGCAGATGTGCGTTGATTACACGGATCTAAACAAAGCTTGCCCTAAGGATCCGTTCCCTTAGCCAAAAATTGATAATTTAGTCGATGCAACTGCTGGTCACCAAATCATGAGCTTCATCGATGCTTTCTCCGGGTTCCATCAAATACCTATGAAGCCACAGGATCATGATAAGACTGCCTTCGTGACAGACAACGGATTKTATTGTTACAAGGTGATGCCTTTCGGACTGAGGAATGCCCCTGCTACCTTTCAGAGGTTGGTAAATGCGGTGTTCTTTAAGCAGCTAGGCAGGAACGTCGAACCATACATCGATGACATGATCATCAAGAGCAAGCTCCTCAGTGATCACCCATCCGACTTGAAGGAAACCTTCGAGACACTTTGACATTTTCAAATGAAGTTAAACCTAAAGAAATGCATATTTGGTGTAATAGCGGGCAAGTTTCTGGGATTCTTAGTTGACGAAAGGGGCATTGAAGCCAATCTAGATAAGGTGAAAGCAGTCCTAGATATGTCGTCCCCCAGGAATGTAAAGGAAGTCCAAAAGCTCACCGGGTGTCTAGCAGCTCTTGGGAGATTTTTATCGAAGTCGGGTGACAAGTGCCAAGCTTTCTTCAAGACTATCAAGAAAAATGCCAAATTTGAATGGACCCCCGAAGTTGAAGAAGCCCTCGTCAAGATAAAAGAACATTTGCWCACACTCCCCAGATTGGTGAGTCCCCGATTGGGAGAAACATTATATCTTTACCTTGCAGCGTTGAATCATGCTATTTCCGCTGTCTTGGTAGCCGAAAGGGAAGGTGTTCAGCTNTCTGTGGCTCAAGCCCACAACACAACTACACTACACACATTCGAGGTAGGCCCATGGTCTACAGCAGTACATGGGTTATATCAGGCGGCTTCAAAGRCCGAACCAGTCGATGCGCCTGAAGATTATATCCTTGACCAATCCAGGCCAGAGAGAACCGTCAAGGTGGGACGAGCGATTGATCCTGCACTTAGCTAGGAGATTAAGAAACTGCTAACAGAGTTTCAAGATGTGTTCGCATTCACGGTCAACGAGATGCCGGGAATTGACCTGTCGATAGCCCAAAATTTCTTACAGGTAGATCCTTTGGAAAGACCAGRGAAGCAGAAGAAAAGGAATCTAGGGCCAGTCCGAAGCTAAGCTGCAGACGAGGAAGTCAAAAGGTTGTTGAAAGTCTCGTAATTCCATCATGACGCTTATTGGATTTTGCATATTGCATGTGACTGTAAGGCTTCTCCCTCTTCAAGGGGGTTGACCTCAGCTTCAGTGTCATGGAATTGAGCCATGGAATCCGCATGTGAATGCGTTGGGGTGTGTTGTCGAGTTGAGGGGATCGCCACCGTGCCTATACATGTTAATCACGGACGCCCGAAACATTGGTGCCAAACTAATGGCCCCACAAATAGGTCCAGTAACCAAAGTGTGGGTTGAATCAGTAACCCAATCCGCCCGCATGTAGCGGCCTCTACTCGGTCTCATTGTAGTTCCATAAGTCATAACAATTGAATTCAAGAAAACCTATCGATTTGATCTTGAAAGCGCACTAACCTAATATTACTAGGTGGGTTGCTATTATGTACAAACAATGACTTCTACCATGGATAAAGTGATCATTTAATTGTTAGTCAATATTAATAAGGTGCCTAGAAAACCGGTCGTCCATGATTATCTGATTTTAATGTGATAAGCAATTGAATTCCGGTCTGGTTTAAGCAATGCATACAAGTGTGATAGAAATATGTACCAATGAAATATGAAGACAAAGGTTAGTAAAGCATAATATACATGTGTATCCTTCTCACCTTGTCTTTGCAAATAAACAAATCGTTAAAGTAAAACTAAAAGGAAACGCCCTTTGATCGAATCGCTAATCAAGACAAATAAACATGTTAGTATTGACAATAACGATATGCATAATAATAAATTGTGACAAGATGATGATAATAATAATAAGTGTTAACGAAAACGAATTTGAAAACGTGAGTAATCTCAGAGTTATACCTTGATTTCGTTCGTTGAATCGATTCGAAAAGGGGCGCGAAACTCGTATTTGAATGTGTATGTGTATGGTACAAGASACTATGTGAAAGTTTTTGAAGTCGTGAAGTGTTGGGTCGTCAAAAGTTGTCCAAAACTCGAGAGGCAAGGCCGTATTTATAGGCGCGAAGGCATAAAGGGAGCGTATATACGCTCATGGTGAGCGTATATACGCTCATGGTGAGCGTATATACGCTCATGGTGAGCGTATATACGCTCATGGTGATCGTATATACGCTCATAGGGAGCGTATATACGCTCATGCTGGTGAGCGTATATACGCTCATGGGGAGCGTATATACGCTCCTTTGAGCTATATACGTGCAGTTATTTTTGC
>SNQN01000606.1:66755-88475 GCA_008642245.1 Bassia scoparia
AATGGGCTTCTTCTAGACTCATCTAAAAGCCAGCCCACTGTGCATTGCCCAGTAGTTTAGTGCCACGTGGCACGCTAGCACGCCCTGATTGGGAGGTGCTCCCATTTGGAGCAGTATAAATACTTGGGACATTCACTATTCATCATCATTACACAACAGTTATTACCTTCAGTCATTTACTCCATCCATCACATCATTTTCATTGTACCCACCAGAAAAAGGGAGATWCTTCTATCCTCTTTCTTTCCTTTTTTACCCCTCCTCTAGTATTTACTGACTTTGGCATCGGAGGGAGGATAATCGTAAGATTATCTTCTTTGTTTCAGGTTCCATCAGACGGACCCCTTGACAGACGGATCCCATCTGCAGACGAATCCCTCCTTCGGACGAATCCCCTTCTGGCGGATCCTCAGGAGGGACGAGCACAACCCACTCATCAGGCATCCGCGGCATCACATCTGACGAACCCCTGTTCGACCGTCCAAAGCCCGTTCTTGACTCGATTGTATAAGCTCACGTGGCTAGGGAGAACCTAAGCATACCCTTCTAACAATTCCAGCTCATTTTCACACGTTACGCTTGTAACATCACCAAACTTACTACACCTTGAACCATCACTCGTCGAGGGCTAAAATAATATGTTAATATACCATAGCACACTACCAAACCATATCAGTGCACTAATTGTTCTATATTAACTTACCAGTAAAGTAACCTTTTTTTTCTTTTGCAAATTAGTGAATCATTTATGCAAGTGCTTTGGCAAAAAGAATTTTACCAGTTCTCGGAGGCCAAAACAGTAAAATTCTCTTGCAATGCTGATAAGAACTCCAAGCTATTAAAAAATGTTTATCATGTCACAACCATGAGAAAAGTCCAATGACGATCTGATACGAAGTCGTATCGGAAGCAAATTTCCACGACTGAAAAGCTATGTAAATAGTGGGGAAATTAAGAAACGATCCTGGGGATTGTTTACGTGAGAGCAATCCAGTGGCATTCTAGAAATTATTTGTACCACTGTAGCTTCATCACGTGGATATTAAGATAAACGGACATTTTGCCGTTTGCATGTCGTCCCGTTCGTTGTTACCATTCTCGTTATGCTTTCTTTMACCATGGTAAACTCATTTTGCCCATGGTTTAGAAATGACCKTGTTTGTAGTATTRCAAAAACTAAAAGACATTGCACAATTCGTTCCCTCTATTCCTTCTTCCTCACAACTGGTCTTCCATGGATGGTTCGCAGGATGCTCCTCTGGTTGCGCATGGTTGTTTAGCTAGAACTCCTTGTCAGCCTTCGTCACCAAGTAAACTATTTAATTTATGTTGTCCAAAAACCCTCTTTCGATTCAGTCGATCTGAAACCCACTTCCCCGATTTAATTTTTTTTTTTTGATTTTGTCTTTCCTGGTTGCCATAGAATTGTCAATCTCTTTTTTGGGGATCTGTTTTTACTCTCCTCTTTTGATTTGAAACCCCAGTCATTGTTTACTTTGATTGGTAGGCTTCATTTCCCTTAAGTATATGGTATTTAGTTTTGAATTCTTAATTGTCCCATTGTAAATCCCTTAAGTATGTGTAATACGGCCTTTTGCCTGGGCTGATTTAACCTTAAATTATAGAATTGCTTAAGTGTTGGGAAATGTATATGTCCGCTAAGTGTGCTGTTAGGCTGTCTTAGCTTGTTTATATTCATGGTGAATTTATTACWGTCATTTGTTTGCCAAAGTTTACTTTTTGTTTGGCTAAGTATGCAGTGTTATAAATTTGTTGCTTTACTAGAGTGTGTATGTTAAATTATTGAAGTTGTGCTTGTTGCAATGTTGTTATTCCTGGCTGTGTAGCTCACTGCCCCAGCACCTCTGTGGTGGATTTTCCGAATCCTTTGTCCCTGAGCTCTCCAAATGATAATTTATTGACAGCAGATGCAAATAATGCACACACTCCCAGACGTAGCCCTAGGCTGAAGGCTAGGCAAACAAATACTCCAATTCATAAGGTCGCAGATGGTAAGGAGTATATGGTGGAGTCTAATGTGAGTGAGCCAGAAGTAGGTATGGTGTTTAGAACAATGACTGATGTAGAAAAGTACTACAAGGCGTATGCTAAGTTCGTTGGTTTTGGGGTCATAAGACCACAAGGTTCTTATAGGACTGGTAAAGAACGACGGGCAACCACATGGCGGTGTTCTTGTTCAGGGGACCCCGATGCACCATCGAAACGTAAGTCAAAGCAAATGTGTAAGGGTCGTAGCGGTAGCCCTACTAATGATAATGATGTCGGGTATCCTCGAAGGAGGAAGTCAAAGAAGTGCTTTTGCGAGGCCAAAATATATGCAACTATTAACCCGGCCAAGGAGTGGGTTATTCGTAAGGTTGTGTTGGAACACACCAATCACACCCCAAAGCCTTGCAATGCAAAAATGGTGAAGGAGTATCGCATGGAAGCGTTAACTGAGGCACTTAAGCGAAGGATCCTAAGTGATTATCATGCCTTGATTCAATTGAGCCATAAATTAAATCATACCGTCTAGTTAAAGTTATGGCAAATTATCCCGAATAGAACGTAATTCAACTCGAAAAAGCAATATTCAGAGTTTCGGGTAGTTACTTTCTAGTCTCGTCCCAATTGTTGTTGCAGTAAATTGAACCAAGGATTCTCTTTAGCAAGTGTAGTCCAAATCACTAGTACAACAATTCTCTGAGTCTGGACTTTGTGTCAATATCCTTTTTTCATAATAGTATACAATGTTATATTGGATGATTTTTGGGTTTTTAAAAATCAATAAATTTTGAAATTCTGTGGTTTGAAAAATTGACAATGGTTTAAAAAAAATCCAAAACATCCTTTAAAATAATTTTAATTGCGTATAAGTAGGAATAACTTATTTTTTATTTAAAATTTAAATACTCAAAAACCGATATTTCCCTTGCTATGGACAAACTTAGTAACCATTTTTCAATCTTTATCAGTCCCTTAACCTRTTTCTTTAATTTTTAAACAATTACTTATGTGTTTGTAAGTTACATTCATCTTCCTATGACGTCAGTTTTGACCGTACCAGATTAAATGTTCTTAAKCTTTTTTTTCTGACAAACTTAAATTGCTTAAATGTAAGTTTAATGACCGTACCAAATGAATTTGGATCATRCATAAATCTTTAGAGCCAAGGTTGTAAATGAAAACAAAAACCCAGCATCTATTTAGGGTTCATGTTGTGATAGTTGATTAACTAGTGTAGGATTTTCTCAACAAAACTACACAGCAATCAAAGATCCAAAATCAATTTAAATTCACCATAACAATGCCAAAAAARAAGGACTCCAGTAGTGAAACACAATCAGACATTTGTATCATCATATTTGGTTTGGTTAAAGCACATGCATTTATGGTAAAAGAAGGGAAAACGAAACATTTCTTACTAAAATGCAACACATAATCATAATCAGTAGAACATATCCAAAAGGTTACACTAAGTAGTGATCTAAACGGCGTAGATACATACTTGACATCCCATACACCATAACATCATTTAACCCAAAAAACCAACCCCATTCACAATCACAAAAAAAAAAACAATCATTTAACCCAAACAAAAACCACCATCACAAAAGCCTACATCCTACAACGGTTAGCAACTACACCCATAAGCAAACACCAATTATTTAAGTGAACATAAAACTAAACATAATTACATCTATTGAACCTACATAAGGTCAGAAGTCTCTGGTGAGCCTTGACATGGTCCAGAAAAACCCTTAAATAGGTCTTCTGAGGAGCAGGCTGGCACGCAGCATCTCAGATAGCCTGCTGCTTCACCTTGGGTTTCAGGGAGATTGAGCCACGTGAGAGGGCTGCACTTGATTCCGCCGCTGAAGTGGTTAGACTTCTTTGTCTTTGCCCTAAGTCTGGCGCTCCTCCTTCTCTTGCGGCGCTTCGTTTGGAATCTGGATTTCGAGGACAGGTTTGGATCTGATAGACCACAATGTAAGCGAGTTAGACATATCCTACTCTTAAATACGACTCATTGATGTCCATTTGTGGTTGTGAAAAAGGGAAGACTCTCTGGTTTTGAAAAAGGGAGAAGGAGATGGTGTGTGAAAGACTTGGTGAAGGGGAAGGGTATTTATTGAAAAATGAACGGTTGAGGATGATTCTAGACATCAAAGTCCACAAAATATAATTATGATAAAACTCCCTTGGGTTAATTGCGAAATTACAATAATGATGGGAACAAAAGTAAATTACACATACAAATCACTTACGGCTGTAAGCGAATTACGGTTCCATAACACTTATTGAAAGCTCACTTGACCAAATTATTGATAGCTTTTAGGTTTAAAAAGAAATAAATACGAATTCATTAGARAGAATTTGAAATGTATTATTTTAAACATTATACACTTGTAACACGGACTCTGATAATAGACTACAAAACCCTAGTACGGAACAAAAAAGTCAAAAAAAAAGTGCACGTTCTACAATCAGACAATCATAATGATAAAACGATAAAACGAATAACATAACATAGTAAAAGTATTGTGATACATTAGGGTAGATAAGTGTAATAAAAGACTTCAATCGAGGTAAATTGACGTGTATTGTCGGAAGCCTGGTCTGTTAGGTTGGTCGATAACACCATTGTATTGTGTTGTAAGGTTGGTTGATGAACGATACAGATAGCCAATAGATATAAATTAAATCAATAATTTTTACACATTAAATGATTTGTGATATGTTAGGCTGGAACACAATAACATACAACAGTTTTTGACAAACTGTCACTTATACGGTGTAACGTATTATGATTATTGTGATATAAGGTTGATTAACAATTGAATGAAACTCCAACTGACACAAGTTGACTTATATCATTCGAAAAGCTAAACACTAGAACAATTTAAGATAATATACTCTCATTGRTGTTGGTTGTTACGTTTTGACTATTCGAATGTAATACGTGACATTAACAAACTAGAAATGAATGTATTAATAGAGAATTGGCCTCAAATACAATCGGTTGGACTTACACAAAATTTGTTAATGTAAATGTGTAAATCTATTAAAAAGATATTATAGTGTTCAAAAATTAATTAAATTAATCAAAAATAATATATAATATTGGACTTCAAAATAGGACGCTTGCATTGTTTGTAATGCATACGTGTGGGACTGCCCCTATGTGTCACATGGGCTGGGTCACAATGGTGTTGGACTTGTTTAATTTGTTGGACCACTTCATAACTCCTCAAGAATCATCCAACAAAGCCCCACTTATCTTAAGGAAATATATCAACACTAATCCATAGTAGTTGACTGTTTTACATCGGTTATAAATAGACACGTTTCGTCCATAGGACCTGCCACGTGTTATTAAATTGAATAAGACATCGGTTAGTTACAGTTTATTAGTATGTAATGCAAGATCATCAACCTTTATTTGAGGTTATCGTTGTCAAGCCAAACCCTAAGTTCCTCCTCTGTATAAAAGCAGAGAGCTTGTGCCATCTCTCTTAAAAACCCTTGTTGTAGCCTCTTCCTCCAACACATAACCAAAGACTGTTTTGATCTAATCATCCAAAATCAAAATGGGTTCTAGCTCTATGAATACATTTGAGCGTAATGAGAGAAAGAGGAAAGGAAAATGCCCTGCGACAAGGAATGTCCCTTCCCAAAATTCTAAAAGCCCTCCGAGTGTTAGATCCGGTGGGCTTCATATCGGTCCCAAGAAGTCTTGTAGGAATAAGCCTCCCACCCACCGTGAGCTTTCAAGCTCCGCAGTCAACAAGAAACTTCGACGATTCCTGGACTTCACCGAGGCTTCTAGCCGTAGCACTAACTCATCGATGGATTTGAAGAAGGAGAAGTTTGAGAAGCATATGAAGCTGTTCTATGAAGGCCTTGCAGAAGTTGACAAAGTCCTAGGCAAGGTGGTGTCCAAATTCAGTCCGGACATGCAGAAGCAGATACTAGAGTCACCTTCTACTGGGAGAGGCAATAAAGATGGTAACTGCTTAAGTGAAGGGTCAATTGAGTTCATAAACCACATTTGTGTGTTGGTTTACAGTGGACATCTCGATGATGATGGTGTATGGTACGAGATGAATCCGGGAGATCGATTCAAACACATCTTTGAGGACTATGCGGCAAAGCTAGACACAACTCCAGAGAAAATCCTGCTCCATTGCACTGGTTGCAACATATCAATGGAGACTACTGCTGAAGATTTCGGAGTGAAGGATGGAGACTACATTGGTGTGAAGGGCTGCGAGGTTTGTATTTACTGTTTATTTGGTTGTGAATTTGACGTGTTTCAATTCAACTATACTTGCCTTTAAATTTGCTTGGTGTGTTAGTTTTGGGTTAATTGTTGTTCCTTGTTAGCAAACTAGATTAGGGTTAGTTTGGGTGTGTTAGTTATGGTGTGTTTGTTAGTTTTGGGTTATTTTTTGCTTGGTGTGTTAGTTTTGGGTTAGTTTTGTGTTATTAGCAAACTAGAACAATTATTGTTCGTTGTTACATTAGGGTTAATTAGAWTGTTGGTTTTGATATGCAAATGGCCAAATTAAGCGCACTGCATTATGAAACGGAATGCAGTTTCAATTATTAAGCTTCATTAATGTTTTCACTTCATTTATTAAGCTTAATTTAGATTAGCGTTTAATTAGGAAATTTATGTATAAACTCAATCGGCACTACAATTTGCCAACACATTATTAGTACTGTAATTTGATAACACTGAAGTGGCAGCCTAATTTTGGTAAACAAAATTCGTGTTGGTAAACCTGACTTGAAACATTGCAAGTCCAAATAATATGTTTGCAATACTTAAGGTAAGAAGTATATGGAGCAACCGATTGATTCAACGATGTACATATACTAAGTTTGTGTGTATGACTCAGGACTACTACTTCAACACCAACACCCATCTTAAGCAGGTTACCTTTGTCGAGGCTGTTGACAAGGATCRCGTAAAATGGACCACGACTTTTGCACCAACAGAAGAAATGTTAGAGGTTTACAACCGTTGGGCTGAATATGCCGGATACAAATACAAGGAATTCTATTTGATGCACAACATGGTTGAGATCCCGAGGGTCAGAAAACTGTCTGACTATCCAATTAAGAATGGAAGCATCCTGTACTGTGGCAAGTATTTGGCAAATCAGATTTGGGGCGACGCTGACCCGAGTGAGGAATTCTAATTGCCATGAAGCTGAGCAATCTGAGGATGTTGGACAACTGGCTAGGTTGATATCTGTATTGCAGTAGCTTTTTGATTTGACATTGTCTACGGTGTAATTGTTTATGTTAATTAAGAACAATGTAGCTACAGCCATTCATCCCACATCAAACTTCTTTGGCATGAATTTTGGTACAACAAATATTTCAGATGTATTTGGCAACAATTGGTATCATGCGATTTGTGTTGTTATTCACTATGTTAATGTGGTTGTGATATGTGCAGGTTGTGCCGTTCGTCAAATTTGACTTGAATTTAAAGTTACAATCTTATGCCGATTGTGCTGAAATTGAAAAAACCCGAAAGTTATGCGCATCGTTGGTTGTTCATCCTTGTACTATTAAGTTTGCATTCTGTTAAGTTTCTACCATGACACTTAACTTGAATGATTACAAGACATTCCAATCAAAGCAACTATTCTTTGAATTATAAGAAAATCAAAAACACCAGAAATTAAAAGAAAGGTAACCTATAACCCAAAATATATCAAAATAAACATCAATTGAATCCTATTATAAAGAACACAAACCTAATAGGTAAAACATCGAAAAAACTCTATATAAATCAATCAGGTAACAGAAAATGTTCAACAAAAATATTAGTATACAGTCTTATTGAATTTAATAATGAAAACACATTATAACTCCTATTTATTGAACAACAAATACAAATACATATACAATTCGAATGTTCACGTCAAAATGTCTAGTATCGGGAGAAAATTTCAAGCATGGACATCATCAACATCTTCTCCCAAAGAGCATTCGCATCCTTGCATCGAGTGGATGTTCCTCTCCGTATCGACATCAATGACCTACAAACAATATATTAAAAGGGTAAGGAATAAACGAAATTGCAACTTAAAGCCAGTGATATTGCTGCAAAAACACACACCCCGACAGAGCGTAATCAACATCTTAGTTTGCGCGGTCAGCAAGCAAGCCCTCTTAATCTCCGAGGCTGTCCACACCTTGACACGGGACGTTTTCCCACAAACACCATTACGCTTCAAACGATCTAAGTATAGTATCTACAGGTCAATGCAAATAACAACCTTAAGCAACATCTTACAAAAGCAAGACAATAACGCACACACTTGAACTTATCAAAGAATACCAACACTTACAACAAGAAATAAGGTACATCCCCCGCAGCCACCTACGTAACCATCCTCATAAAAACGATCTGAAAAACGCTTAGCACTGCCCATCAACCTATCCAACACTAAAGAACACCAATTGTACTTCCGCGGGGCACGAGCACACCCAAGTGCTGGGACGAGTTCATTAGGGAACCGGCTTGACTGGGTTGGACACAAGACCATTTCCAGAGAAACCAATAAGAACAACATTTTGAACTCCAATATGTCATCGTCCTCAAACTTACCCTACAACCTCTTAATTACTGCAGGTGTTACAGCCAAACCCCTTCGCACGACCTCTTTTCCAGACCAACGATCATAACTTGACCAAACTTGTTCATATTTCTACTGCAACTCACTGACTTTCAAGGAATCTTCATTCGTTGCAAAAGAACTAGGAACAGGATTGGGACCCTTGGGCAAACCTAACACCCATCTAACCTGATTGCTTGAGAACCTAAAAGAAAGTCCGCCGACTACAAGACGCTCATTTTCATGGTCGACCCTAGTCATAAGCTAGTAACACAATGATCGAGGCAATTTCATACTAACCAAATTCAGCATGCCCCCAAAACCCATTTCAATGACCCAACCTTTACACTTCTGATCAAATGCACCCACAATTCTACCAAACAATTCCACCTTGCAAATTACATTAGGTCCCTGCCCATGCAATTTAAGTTAACATCTAAATCAACAAAAATAAAACAAATTAAGACTCAATGAGATTTAAGATAAAAATAGACAGCAAACAGAAACACACACCCTTTCACAACTAATACTCCTAACCCTTAGAACATGGCCTTTAGCTTTAACAGCTAAACCCTTGCTGGAATTAGGCTCCTAGGATTTAAGAGAAAATTAYTAATCGGTGTAAAACATGGGATGAAAATCAGTGTGTAATCAAGTAGGTAAGCAACTCATTAAACCAAGAATACATTATTATCACCTCGTTCAAACCAAAATTTGCTTCAACAGGTTGRACACGTTTCCTCTAGAATTGAGCAAGCAAGGACAAGGGATGTCAGAACAAGTTTTCATTTAAATGTATGCGTATGTATGATAAAACAAACTAGAATACCAATTACCTTACGAGAATGTAAACGACCAGGTTCTTTGGAAGAAAAAAAACCAGTATCACCACCGAATATCAAACAGCTACCACCACTGGACCCTGGGGCCAAATTCAATTGAACTTCTATCGACTCCAGAACACATTGTGTTGGACAATCCATCACCTGCATTGGCATTTCAGGAAAAGGAATTTACTATCAACGCAACAAAACAGAACAAATAACCAGCTTCCCACGAATCATATAAAGTTAATAGGAAACCCTAGAATTTAGTATAACCAAATCCAGCAACCATTTTGAACGCTGAAGAAGAGAATTAGCGAAAGAAACAAGCATCAGCATCCAACGGATCAAACAAATAAACGACATCAACCTTAACTTCATAACTACACAAAAAAACATTGCGGTTTGAAATCGAGAACACTGAACTAATTGAAGAAAAAAAATCAAACAGCTACAAGAAGACACATACCGGGAATACAGATACTGCGTAACACTAGAATTCGGACAGAGAATAATTCCGATAATCAGCAGAAAAGGATGGGTAGATCAGAGGATYACGGAGCAAGGCAGATTATTGATGTTGCAAGAAAAAGAATGGACAAACACAACAAACTCGAGAAAGATATCAAGAATAACACCAGTCTTGTTAACCACAMTTAACMAACCAAGACCGCAACAGCACATCACAAAGTAAAAACGGCGTTTGTGAATAAACCACAAGCAAACGGCTGTTAACTGAGAAGTCCACAGCAAAAGACAAGAGAGCCCCTCATTAAAGTGGCGAAATTACTGCGGTACCCCAAGATTGACAAGTCAGAACAATCCTGGAGATTGCTCTGATATTCCCCTAAATAATTGATATATAGAAGAGATAAAGTAGAAATTAGTCTAATTTCCTTTCATATTTTGATCTCTATGAAAACAATCAGTCGAGTATGCGAATTGCAAATATCGGCATATCGCAACCCACGGACAATACGATCTACCATCAAGAATCCCCAACGCTCTTACAATCTTTTCTTAGTTTTAAAACCAAACTAAAAAAACCAGCAATAGAAGAAATAGTTATAATAAAGGTTAGGGCCTCAATTCTCCCTTCTCCCTCGCCTACCTCTTCTTATCACCCCTTCTATTGTTTTCTCTTACCCGACCCCTACGCAYGCTCGCCGACAAGGTTAGGGCCTCGAATCTCCCTTGTTTTCGGTGGGTCATCCATCTTAAACTTCTCTAAGATTGTTGCATACGACACACAATGGATTCAGATTGTTTCGCTTCCGTCCGTCCTCATTGGCGTGGACTACATTGTGACTTGGTTTGTCGGTTTTTGAAGCCTCGATGGATTTACTCTAGTTAAGGTTGAAGGGTTCGTTTTCAAGATCGCCTTTTGGGTCCGATGCAGTGGTGATCTATTTCCTTAGTAGCCACAGTCCGTTTTTGTACGATAGTCTTCGTGAGATAGTTTGGTTTTATTCTTTTTCTTTTTCTTTTTTAATTTTGTTAGCATGTTCGGTTACTAGGGTTGGTTTCGGCCTTTGAGTTGTGCAGGTATTCATCAATTGTTGTCATGTTGGGTTGTCGTCTCGTTTTGTGGGAGATTGGTGGTAGAACTCGGGCCTTCACGAGTTTCAAATCTCGAGGTGGTGGTTGGGTTTGTTCTGTTCCTGGGTTTGGAATGGTTCATGGACTTGGGTGCTACCCAAATCGTGACTTTGGTTTTGAGGGTGTAGTTTTACTATTTGTTTTCTCTCGTTGGTGTAGAGCGGTTCTTACGTGCAATATTTTATGTGGATACTACGTCTCTAGGGTCTTTAGTCTTTGTCAATAAGTTTGCCCCTCGTGGTGGCCTCAAAGTTATTTGATTTTGCTTTGTTTGTGATCTCCTCCTAGATTTTGAACTATGGAGTTAGGGTTTTATAGGTTGTCTGCTATGGGTTTCATTGACTACGAAGGTCCGACCGCTTCAATTCGATTATTGGGGATATTTAATTGACTCTGCAAGCATGGTTATCCAAGAAATTGTACATCAGTTATTATGCCGAATCTGCGCGAACTTACAAAAAGTATTGCTTCGAATGAAGATTTTCTTTCAGGCTTTTTTTGTTCAAATATTTGAACACTCGTACGATGTAMTCTGTTTTTTGGATAGGTATACTTGTATTTGTCAACTAATTTCTGCAGAATTGGATTGTAAGTGTCGTTTGACTTTTCTATTTTAATGAAATCTTTCGATTTTCGTGTCCAAAAAAGGGAAAATGCAATAAGCAAGAAGAAGGCTTCTCCCATTTGGGTTACTGACAATTACATAGTCCAAGCACCGACAATTTTTGTTTCATACAACTTAGAATTTGCAATTTTTCCAACTTTAAAAGCCAAGCACTCACATTTCCAATTTCAATCACAAACCACTAAATCAAAAATTAGGAAAAACACAAAAGTAACATGAGGATATGGAAAAGAAACCTTACCGACTTGTTAGCCCTATTGTTCAACTCAATGAAGCAACGAAATTGTAAAAGCATCACAATTGGCCTGAAATAAATGTCTCAGCCATGAATATCAAAATTAACACTCAACTGTTAGGGGAATATGAATGAGAAAAGCCTTATGTTCCAAATGAAATTAAGGGAGTTAAATGACTTAAATGCGTAACGTACAAATAACGTTAAGTGATAAGAGAAGAGATGACGTGTGGCAAAGGGAGAGATGAAGAAACAAGAGAAATTGTGAAAGAGCTGGGAGATTGTGGCACATGGGGATTGGGGTGGGAGACTGGGAGTTTTAATATAGATGGGATAGATTGTTTTMGCTTTTGCTTTGTTATGAAAGTTTTATATGACTCTTACTGTTGAATGATAAATGATGGTGATAAATGGTACTAGTAAACTTATACAAAGTAGTTTATTGGGTTGAGCTTAAGGGGTTTACTACAAGCTCTAAGATTCTYTAATATCCTGAATAGCAGCTTTAAGCTATAGTTCGGTGCTGGTGCCTATACCGTGCTAGTGGATTTGGTTGTTTTTATTATTGTTTGTCTTTGTTATTCAGATTGCATTTGAGGTAGCATATATAGTTGTWTGAGTTCTTTTATTGCTCGTTGGTATGTAATATTGTAACTGGAGCATATTATTGTTTTATTTTTGTCATATGTTGGTGTATTAACTTGAGCTTTTTCTTTGGTGTGATTGTGTATTAAGATTGTGAAATCATTCCTGTAATTAATCCGATTGCAGGATTGCTGCGTTACCCAGTAAAGAATATTATTGTCATTGTTAATATCTGTGACACTCTCTAGTCTACTATATCGATATGTAAATCCAACTGAAATTTTTYATAGCAAATCTGCAGCTTAACTTCAATTTTAGATTGGAATCGTATTTTTTTAGATTTGAACTACTAGAAAACTGACTCTCATTGTCAAGGTTCTGTTTTCGATTTTAAAGATCGATTTCGGAGCTTTTGAGGTGTATATGCATTCATGTTTCGAGACTTGGCAAATTGAAAGTATTGCTTGCTTTTGGGGTATGTTTCCTTTTGTGTACTCATTTCAAGTGTTATATTGAACTGAGGTTTATATACAAAATATAGCTGAGCTACTTGTTTATATGAGTACTCATTTTAAGTATGATACTAGTATTATATACATGATAGGAACTTATTTTTTTAACATGTAAGCTGGTTATTACGGAGTATATATTTTGACATGAATTTGAAAGATCGAAGTGATTGACTTACGGAAATAGAATAGGATACCTATAAATAAATTGATTTTGTTCCTATTTTGGGTAGTAGTATTTTTTTTATTCCAATTTGTGTATCTTGTTGTTTTATGATAAATTTTTACTAATAATAGTGTGATATCTTAATAATGGTTTGATTCTATTTCTAAAGCCTATTAGCTCAATTGGAAGAGCAATGTAATATAACCCATTAATGTAGATTCAAGTCCTACATAGGCTGAATTAATTTTATAATAAATAATTTTTTATATTTTTTTATACTTTAGAACATAGATTGTGACGCTTTTAGGTGTCTAATAAGTTTTTGTGGTGACCTAGAAAAACATCCAAATATTTTCAATTTGGACTAAAAATAGCGTCACAATATTTTCATTATGGACTCGAAAAAACATCACAATATATAAAATCAAATATGGACCATAAAAGCGTCCAAATATATTAAATTTGGACTAAAAAATGAGTCAAAATTAGTACAATTTGACCATAAAAATTGTCAAAATTTTAATGAAATTGACTCATTAAAGCGTAAAAAATGCCATACATATTGACAGTAAAAAGCGTCCAAAGATATTGGCTTTGAAAATAATGAGGCTTTTTGAAAGCGWCACTTTGTAAAATTGTGACGCTTTTTTGAGTCAACAAACGTCAAAAAAAGTGTCACAAAGTGCCTTATATTTTGTAGTGTCATTGAAAGTGGTCTCCCTAAGAGTTTCTGGGAGGAAGCAGTAAGTACAACATGCTACATTCTTATCAGGGCATTGTTTCATCCCATTCTGAAAAAGACACCATATGAACTCCTAAGGGGTAGAAAGCCCAACATTGCACACTTGAGAATATTTAGTTGTAAGTGTTGATGTGTACATAACAATGGGAAGGAACAATTGGACAAGTTCGACCCTAGGAGTGATGAGGGAGTCTTTCTTAGATACTCCACACAGAGTAAGGCGTACAAGATCTTCAATAAAAGGACCTTGTGTATTGAGGTGGGTYTCCATGTGATTTTTGATGAATATAAAATGTTGTCTAAGATTCCACATGTTACAGAAGATGACTCCATAGAATTATTGGAGTTCACTGGTCTAGATGAGCACATGTAAGGTAACCAAACTCATTTACTAGTCCACCACCAAATGGTGATGGAGAGTTGTCATATCATTGAAATGAGCTTGCATAGGAAAATCCACAAGAATACGATGAACAGGCAAATGACTTAAGGGGAACAATCAACGATCCAGTTGACCCTGCTTGAATCAAGTAGTTGAACAGGAGCAAAACACTTCACAGATGGTTTCCCCAGAAATCCAGAAAAAGCATCAGTTAAGGGGAAAATATGCCTAGTGGTAATGCTAGAAAGAATGCACAATTGAACACTGGTTTTAAAAGTTACAAATATAAGTCTTCTCACCCACTGATCAAATTTAAGAAGATATTAATTAGGGATTTAAACTAGAAGATTTGTTTATCAAAACTTTTGTGCATTCTTTCTCTTTTTGTCAGTGTAAAACCAACGGACTGTAAAATGACATTGTCTAATCCTGACTGGTCTTGGCTTCATGCAAGATGAGTTAAACCAGTTGCAAAAGAAACGGTGTTTTGTCTTGAGCCGAGACTAGAAAGGAATAGAACAGTAATCGGTACTCGATGGGTCTTCAAAAACAAATTGGATGACCCTAGTTTCATTAGTCCAAAATAAAGCTTAAGCTTGTTTGTGCAAGGTTACAATCAGTAAGAGGGAATTGAGTATGATTATAACTTTTGCACTAGTTGCAAGACTTGAAGCCATAAGAATATGTTGCTTTTACTGCTCACAATTTCAAACGTGTTTCAGATGGATTGTCAAGACAACCTTCTATGGCTACTTGAAGAAGAAGTGTATGTTGAGCACCTTCCAGGTTTGAGGATGCTGCTATTCCCCAACCGATGTGTATAAGTTAAACAAGGTTTGTATGTCTCAAAAAGCTCTAAGAGACTTGTATGAAAGATTGTCAAACTTTATGAGGAAAAATGTTACAAAAAGGGGAACAGTGGATAAGACCTTGTTCATTAAGATAAGGGAATCTAATTTGCTATAGTTGTACAAAGTTATGCAGATGATATGTTTGGTGATACTAATCAGTTGCTATGTAATGAGTTTACTGATCTTATGTAGATGAATTCGAGGTGAGCATGATGGGAGAACTAGGGCTCTTCAGAGGACTGCAATCAAGCAAACAGACGATGGGATAATGATCCATCAACAGAAGTACCTGAAGGAGCTACTAAAGAATTTGGAATGCATAACATTAAGGCATATGACAAACCTTCTTACTCTCTTACTAAGCTGGATGTAGATGAAAAAGGAATATTTGGATCCACACTGTTCAGTAGGGATGATAGCTCAATTCTGCTTTCACCAGCAGACCTGATATCATGTTCTTTGTGAGGTCAGTGTGCTCGATTCTTAAAGCAACCCCTAGAGTCACATTTGAAGCTGTAGAAGAAATCCTCATTTATTAGTTGGAATAGATGATCTGTGTTTGTGGTATACCCCGAAGGTAGTACAGTGAACTGGTTAGGTACACGAATGAGACTAGCAGGATTCCTATTCGATAGGAAAAACACATCAGGATATGGACACTTCTTGGATCATGCTTAATCTCATGGGTTCAAAAAGAAGCAAAACACAGTTGTTATGTCCACAATAGAAGCTGAATGTATACTTTGCTGCTTGCTGCTCTAAGACTGTTGTGGATAAATAGAGTCAGTTAAATACCTTGGTGTATTCATTTAATCCCCCGTAATTTTGGATAATATAATTAATTTTCTTAAAAAATATATGATTATTTTACAAAAACGATATATTTGTTTAAATTATAGACATATTATGTTTAAATTATATCGTTTTCCACTCAAAACATATTTTGCTTAAACTTTTATTTTATGATTACTTGATTTTATTTTATTTATCAAAAAAAAAAAATCTTGAATTTATCTATCTAAACCTAGGTACGAAAGGATATTTCCCTTGTCAAATAAGTTTCACGCCCATTCACTCTCATTTATTCTTATTTTCAAAACAAAAAAAGGAAAAAAGAAAGAAAGAAGGAGGAAGAACGTGTGCTCTGCTCGTGCGTGCTGCTGCTCCTGCTCTGCGTGCTGTGTCGCTGCCTGCTCTCGCGTCCACCCCGCCGCACGCCGCTGCTCACCCCGTGAGCCACGCCACACCGCCACCCCTGCGGTCCTCCCTTCTCCCCCCTTCTCTCTTTATTTCCTTCTTTTTTATGGTTTAATTGATTTTTATGAAAGTTTACTAATAATTATATGCAATTGTTTTAAGTTTAATCTCTACAAATTCTTGTAATTATGAATTTGTTTTGATATTCAATTAGGATAGAATTTTCAGATTTAATTAAGATTGAAATAGGCTTTTAAATTGGGGTTTTTGATAGTTTGATGATTAATGGTGTTTTTGTGATGTATGATTTGTATGAAATCAAAAGTTGAAATTTTTGGGGCTTTAAACAAAATTTCAGATTGTATTAAGGGTTTTGATGATTTTAAATAATGTTTAGTATGAATTGAACTTGTTTATGACTAACTATATATTACATTATGCACACGTTAGATCCTTGTTTTATACAAGTTTTAATAAATTTCAGATTTTTCATGAAAAATTTTTAAAATTGTTTCTAGGCGTCACAACAAAACTCATACTGGTGCCGTTAGGAATTAGGAACTAGGCGCACCTTCTTGGAAGAATACTAACGAGAAGTCGCAGATTGCTTTTTGAGAGATCTGTAACTCATTCTCTTAGTTTCTGAGGAGCGGAACGCCCACTTTTCTTCATAGCTCACTATTCTGATGCGATACGATCCAATTTTGTATTCTGAGAAGAGAAGGAACACCATGAACGCTATTGTACATGTAAAACTTCACACATCAATAGCGAACGCTGAATTCTTATTGGAAAACACAGCTATGAATTGATTTATAGGATCTCATTATACAAGATTAAATGTGAGGCTGTAGGCTATATTTCGAGTAAGTGATTTTTTTAGTTATGACTTAATCTAGATGGGGTTACTTATACAACATCAGAAAGACTAAACAAAGGCACACTTGCTGTTTTAGTAACTCTTTTGAGCACATTATAAAAGTACCGATGGGGCGTTCCGCACGCTCTCATGATCTGTGCCTGCAAATTTAAAAGAGTCTAAGGCGGGTGCATGCTCTGCGCATAGTTTTCTAATCTACATCGAAGTGCTATTTGTGTCGTTTGAGGCGTATGAGACTTGCGCCTACAGAATCCCCGCACGAGGGTTCTGATTGCTTTCTGTGATAGATGGTTTTGAAAGTGCGAATCTATGGTGCGGACGTCAAGCCACCGTTTGTTCTCCAAAGATTAGGTATTCCGATCTGGACTACTTGACCGAGCCCAGAAAACTCCTGTGATTTATGGTGAGCTGCATATATGATCAATCCTTGAAATGTGGTCCCCTAACGTCCATATTCCTATGGATGTTTGGAGGTACACAACACAGTAACACGTGTCAGTCGTACTTTGTTCTGTGGGAATCTGATTGCGATAACGTATGTAACAAAATCCTGTGTAATCCAATCCAATTGCGAGAGCAATTTCCGTGTGCTATTCATTGAGCTATCTGACCTTATTAGTCTATCGCCTATAAATAAGTTGTGTTTGTCTGTTGATGGTTCTAAGACTTGTCGAGTTCAAGCTAGTAACGTTGCCTCTACATTGCTAGAGAGTTGTGCTATTATATAATACATTGATTATACTAAGTTCTTAGAATATTCAACAGTGGATCGATACCATACGATTTTTTATCACACCTGTATAGCAAGCCATAGCCGGAACTCATTTTAAGATTTACTCGTTCATTGATAATTCTGAATGACTAGTGAATGTTCGAGTTAGTAACAAGCGCGAACATATATTATACGCACAAAGTCCTTATACTGACAGAGGCTCTAGTTGGTGCCCTAGATTGCCAACAATCGATGACCATCTTTTATTGATATTAATATGAGAAATCTAACATAGATTTTTAAAGTGTATAAACAAAGGGAGTTGTCTCCGATCGTGAATTGTTGATACAAGAGTAGATCTGATGAGTATGATGAAGTGTCTGTATATTAACGGTTATAGTACATCATCAGTAAGATTAAATTGACGTGCATATAAACCTGTCGATGTGCGACGAATAATTTTCTCGTAGCGTCTTAGGAGTTATTAGCGAAAACACAATCACGAGGTGACACATCCGAGAGAATTGAGTTGCGATTACACATCGAGCTTTTACAACCAATGTACCAATATCCCACTACTACAAGTATGCACACTGAGATTGCAATGGGCATAACACACTCATCAAAAGCAGTACTTCCAACTTACTACATTTAGCTTTTTAACAAACGCGTAAAACTTGCATCTAATATACAACCACAAGATTATAGTGTCGTTGAAAGACGTCATAGTTGTGAAGGATCTCAACGCTAATCACTTTTATCCTTGAATGCTCGTACTGACTGAAACTACAAAGAAAATCAGTCTGCTTTAGTCCTTGATAACAACAGGTTCCCATCTTGTTTTAATTGAACATTGATGACCTTTCGCCGGGGAGGCATGGAATGAACTGATGAGCGCCAACCTAATGGATCTTTACGCCTTCAATGTCTTACAAGAGAAAACAATTATTTAGTATTGATCAACTTGTGAGTCTGGATAACATTGAACTAATGATAGTTATGAAAACCAAGCAAAACCTAGACCTACGTCATGGGAGATAACTGCAACAGACCAAACATGTTGTGAAGAGCAACCCTAGTGTGTCTGGGATTGAACTGTGCACCTCGTGTGTTTGGGATTTGGACCAACTTGTCTATTGCTCAAACATATCTGAATATTAGTATATATTGAAGTCATACCTATTTAGTCATAATTTACCGAGTAGAAACAAGTTAAATAGTGAATTAAATTTGCAGTGAAAAAAGTTTCATGTGGCACAGTGTGCTGTCTAAATTAATTAGTTAAACAACGTTTTAGATGTGGGATATTTTGGCCATTAACAATGTTAGTCAATATTAAAAGAGTATTTGATGAGAGTCTTTTGATTATTGGTGATAATCTCAGAAATGTCTAACGCTTGTTATCGCTTATAGTGGTACATGAGACTTCGCAAAGAGAAGAATGCGTAATGTCTGGTTATACGTATATAGACGAATCTGTTGTAAATGCGTGTATAATGTGTTATATATTGTGAAGTTGGTGTGATGTTGCGTGTGAGAGAGAGAGGATGAGAGAGAGGTAAGAACAACCCACAAGCTGTGGGTTGTTCACTTTGTATACATACAGGTCGAGTGTTGAGGTTTGAAGATGTCCGTAAGCTCGCCGGCGCTGAGACTGATGGTAGTGCAGAGTTTTGTGAGGGAGATGTGTGGCACGTATGTTTTTTATTCTAGATTTCACATGGGCTAATATTATATTGTGACCATCAGCTTTTGCGATCGTTGCTTGTGTTTGTTTGTTGTCGTCCGTACAGACCATTAATCTTAAACCCTGTCGTCGTTAGCTGACCTGTGATATTGAACGCCCTTATGATGAGTATTCGTCACTTGATAAAATACGTACTTGCTGTCCGGGTGACGCCAAGATATCTATTCGCTATCCAAGGATTTATGTTCAATGGCAGTATTACGCTGCTTTCTTCGCATACATTTTGCTTTTTGTGGATACTCTTGGTTCGGTGTAGTGGATAAGTGAGATTAGACACTCACGCTCCTGTTGAAGCCGGTAATTATTAATTACGAACTTATTCCTGTTTCATCATCGTGAAACCTTACGATGAGATCGATTTTTATCTATATCAGCTACAAAACACAAGAGCTTGCGCATTTACTCAGCTCTAGATGTTTCTGAAAAATATTTTTAACCAAAAAACTCGAAATACATACTCTTTGAGTTTCCTATTTGCGAAAACCAGAGAGGCTCTTTATGATTCGGTCCAACTCTGTCCGAAATGTGATCTCTTTTTTAGATTATTTTATGCATTTATCAACCAACTCTAGACGAGCTCCTTTGACTTACACTCCAAGTCAATCGTAAGTCTCTTCTTGAAGTTTACCTCTGTCCTGCAAGGTACAAAGGATTTTTAGCTCTCAAAACGTCAGTTTCCGTTTAAGTACATTCTGTCTAAGGCGTAGTTGACATTCGCAGATTATTTGTGTTCCTCTCGCGGATATCTTCTTGTCCAATTAAATTCAATAACACCAATGTGTACAAAGACAGTTCATAGAGAAAACTATTATATCACATAAAATTCAGAAAAATATTTAAAAATGGTGTTACCATAGTTGTACTAGAGGATCTTGATTCCACAATACTTAAAAATGTTGATAATACAAGTGTTAAGAAAAACAACCGATCCGATGGATCTTGTCTAGATAATCGACTACACCATTTGTCCACTAGCACAAGAGCATGATGAGAATTTGCAGTGCATCATGATCTATGTGCACCATCACTATCTCTTAATCTTTCTGCAAAAGAGAACATGACCAATTTGAAAAGAACCTTGACTTGAAATAGAGACCGACAAGAACACGTAGTACAGTTATCCAAAACTACTGACACTTGTATGTACACCTTACATCGGGCACCATTTTGTCCCTCTCACAAATTTAATTTACCGAGTAACGGCCCACTCTCTTAATAATAAGTCTCTAGAACTTTTTTTATAAATATTTCAACCTATAATCTTTATTCTGAATATCTTGATAATCAAAACGCGACTGACGCTTATTTAAAAACATTTTCTAAAACTTTCTGAAATTTTCATGGATGTTTTCTTTTATCCTACGTAAAATTACTCATTTGGGAGTAATTCTTCATAGTATTATCCTATTTGAAATTTTCAAACAAATTTGAATGTAATTTTTCGATAATTAGTATAAATTATGGAAACTTATTTCAAAAATTCACGAAAGTGTTGTCTTACTAAAACCGACCACTTCACAATATTTTTACAAGGACCACTGACTTGTCTTTGTAGTGCTGAGATCAGTTACTTCATGTCTACAGATATCATTCGACGACAATGGGTCAAAAAATGAGTCTATGATCGATTTTCCGAAAATCTACGAGAAAAACGCACGGCGAGAGCAAAACCTCAAGACGTTTCCCTGCGACGCAGCTGCAATTAAAACTCACTGTACAGTCCTCCAGAAGCTTCCGGAGCATTCCCAGTGTGGGCCCCACTTGGCTTGCTACCATTTAATTACGCTATAAAAGAAAAGAAAAAAAAGCGGAAAAAAGGCAAGATTTTTGGCGTAATTCACGCCTAGATCTAGCTCCCCAGCGCTTCGTTGCTTATAAAAAATACGAGGCGCCTGGGTCTTATGACACAAACGCACTTCCACACAGGTGAAGCTCTGCAGATTCTCCTCTCCGCCGTTCTCTCTCGTCTACCAAAAAACAAAAACTAGTAGTCCTTCTACCACTAATACTCTCTTTTTCGACACCCC
>SNQN01000606.1:88500-102819 GCA_008642245.1 Bassia scoparia
GGCTTATGTTTCAACTCGTTTAAACGAGTTTTTCCATGTTGGATTTAAATACTGGTTTGAACTATTTTTGCTACTTGAATTCCGCTTGCAAAGTGTTTTGCCTAAACGTTTGAACACGTGATCAGTGACACCCAATGGTTTCCCGTATTTTTAGTTATTATTTCACAGGTAAGGTGAGAGATTATTGGGTGTTCACAAGTGGTATCAGTTTAAACGCCAGAAAAATTTCCTTTCAATTCTTTTACAAACCCTGTTTTATTTCAAATATTTCTTCTTGAAACAAAACTAAATATATTTTCCAAAGCAATTTTATAAGATACTTCCTTCTTCAACGAATTCGTGAGATTGGGGTAGTTAGATCAGAAGGGATGTTACGTGTTTCATTTCACACTTTTCTGCTGTTGGAATAATGTTCTATGTATTCATCTAGCTATCTAAATGTTGACTGGTACATAAATTTTGTGTCTTGTTTCTTTTGAAGTACCCAGATGCCCAATGCCATTTTCCCTTCACTTGAACTTTTATAACCCGATTTCGAGTTCCGAGGACGTAACTCTCTTTAAGGGAGTATGAGTACTAAAATTTTTTTTTAACCAACACTTATTTCGCAAAATAAATTTTTGCTACACAATAAACCTTTGATTATTCAAGATTCTAACACAAATAATTTTGTATTACCCTATTTCTATTTAAAGACAATGCCATAACACTTATCTCTCATTTTACATTCTGTATTACCCTATTTCATTGAAACAAATAAAGGACAACATCTTTATTAAAGTTCTTAACAGAGTATCTCTTCGTTTTAGAAATTCTTTATTTACTTATTATATTGATAACAATTTATGAATAGTTTTTCTTGCAGCGCCCCTAACTTTATTTTATTTTATTATCTATTGACAACTATCTAGATATTTTAGCTACTTTCGCAACACTCCTATATTACTCTATATATTTATTATCAGCAATTTCACTCTTGACATAACTATTCTATTCAAATATTTGATAATTGGTTTTTCAATTTATGATTTTACAACTTCCCATTTTAGGATTATTATACCCCGTACCAACTCACGTGTCTACTTGCTTGGAGAAATTATCTCCAGCATGCCTAATATGTGATTATTTGGATGTATTTGAACAAGGAGTAGATCATTAACACTCCTTGAACCAACACCGTATGAATGACACATTGTATATGAGCTGGACTTTGTTATCCTGATGTAATATTCTCTTGTTTCCACACCTGTTGTCACCAATAACCTTTCCTTTTTCGAGCCCGTGTTTTATCTGTTAATTAACCATGGGCGAAGTCATCCCTAGTGATAATCCGATGAACTTACCATTAAACATCGAAGAAGCCGTTTTTTTCCATTTAATGTTGTTGAGTTTGACCTGGGATGGATGATGTCCTATTGGAGATGAACAATTGGTATACATGACTAGTTAGAGGTGAATTATAAGAAAGCTTACACAAGGATCTATGAAGAAGAGTGTGACCTATAGAGTCTTGAGAATCGAATAGTTGGACTAGTTTTTTTACATAACAGTTATGCCTTATGATTCAGGATACCCAATATATTTTGTTGTGTGAAGACTTAGTCAGGAGGTAAGAGATAGAACAAGAAGTTAAAGAGTTCATAAATGTTTTCTTGCCAGAGGATATTTCGGAGTGCTAACTAGAGGGAAGTCGAGCTCACCATAAGTTTATTTTCATGACTGCCTGATTTCACAACAACCTTATAGAATGGCACCAACGAAGTTAAAAAGTTAATGATAGATAAATTGCAAACGTGATAGATAAGGATCTAATAGCCTAATGCCACATTGGAGAACACCAATTTTATTGTGGAAAAAAAGATGAAAGTTTTCGACTGTGTATTGATTATTGGAAGTAACTATGTCACTATAGAGATGAGTATCATTTACCGAGATAGATGAGTTATATGACCATTATAAAGGATGATGATTTTTAGGTTGACTGGGTCAAGTTATCACAGTTGAAGTTACTAACAAAAAATTCCAAAAACTACTTTAGAGACTCATCTGGCACTATGAGTTCTTGACATGCCATTTGTTGACAATAATATTCGAGGATAACAAGTGCAAGTTTGGTACACAATTTTCACGAATTAATGAGTGTAGTATTCATGAGTACCTAACAAATTGTGGTTGTTTTATTGCTGATATCTTGCATTTCAGAATCGGAAAAATGTTGCGAAATTGAGGACTGTCCTAGAAACACCTTATCAGTCATACATCGTGCATTTTTCCATATAAGTGTGGTTAGAGCGGTTATGTCTTGGGTCATTGTTGGTGTCTACTATGTGTCCTGAGTGTTTTGGAGAATATCCTAGTCTGCTGGGTGCGTTTGTTCGTTCGGGGTGAGTTACGGGGACGTAACTCTTTTCTTATGTAGGGGGTAGAATGCGATATAATTTCGCGCTTTTGCCCTGTTTTACCTACTATTGCTTCAATTTTGGCCTTTTTGTGCCTGTTTGTCAAAAATTACTTCAATTGCTTGACTTTCCTGAGAGCTTGATTTGTTTAGTACACATACATAAAAGTGTGTTGAAATGTGTCAAGTGTGCATTGAGAATCATTTAGCGATACAATAGTTTACAGCAATACAAACACCTTTTTCTATTGAAATTCTGAGAGATTGTGGATTTGGACCAAGTTTCGGGACGAACTTCTTTTAAGGGGGTAATGTAATCCCCCGTAATTTTGAAAATATAATTAACTTCTTAAAAATATATTATGATATTTTACAAAAACTATATTTGTTTAATTATAGACGTATTATGTTTAAATTATATCGTTTTCCACTCAAAACATATTTGCTTAAACTATTATTTATGATTACTTGATTTATTTATTTATCAAAAAAAAAAAAATCTTGGAATTATCTATCTAAAACCTAGGTTACGAAAAGATATTTCCTTTGCTCAAATAAGACTGCACGCCACTTCACTCTTCATTCATTCATTTATTTTCAAAACAAAAAAAAAAGGAAAAGAAAGAAACGAGAGAAACAGAGAAGAGGAGACCGAGACTGCTTCTCTGCTACTGCTCGTGCGTGTGCTGCGCTGCTCGTGCGCCAGTTGCGTGGTCGCTGCCGCCGTGGTCGTCGTCGCCCCTCGTCACCGACCCACCACCACAATAGCGTCCTCCCTCTTTCCCTCCTTCTCTTCTTATTTCTTCCTTCTGTAGTTTAATTGATTTTGATGATAAAGTTTTACAATCAATTATATGCAATTGTTTTAGGTTTAATCTCTCATGAATTACTAGTAATATGAATTTGTTTGATGATTTCAATTAGGATGGGATTTCAGATTTAATAAAGATTGAAATTAGGCTTAAATTGGGGTTTTGATAGTTTGATGATCTTAATGGTGTTTTGTATGTATGAGTTGTATGAAATCAAAAGTTGAAAATTTTGAGGCTTTAAACAAAATTTCAGATTGTATTAGGGGTTTTGATGATTTTAAATAATGTTTTTGTATGAATTAAACTGTTTGAACTTTATATATATATCAACTAGACCTTGTCTTTGCAGTTTCAATAAATTTCTGATTTTTCATAAATATGTTTGAAGCTATTAGTGTTGAAAATAATGGGTTTTCACTTCAAAACCTATGATTAATATATTGTATTACTAGTATAAGTATATTTGGTTGTTTAAATATTTGAGTGAAAAAGGAAAATTTCAGATTTGTTAAACGAATTTTAAAAGGCTGAATTCATATTGAAAAACTAGATTTTATATTTCAAGCTTAGGCTATAATATATTTATACTATCAATGGGTTTTTATGGAAGATAAAAAACAGTTTTTATAACTTTGAGGCACATTAAATCACTTGTATTGCGTAAATTTAAAGTCAAGTTTGTTGATTCAAGTCTATTATATGATTAGGAGAGACTTCGAAGGTCGTTCTAAGATGTTAAATGGTTGTCGCTCAGTTTATTCAAGTACGTACTACTGCGAAATCTTGATCTTAAAGTTGTTTGAGTGTTTGTTAATATAGAAGTATGGAGTAAGGAAACGTCCATGGAAGTTGTTGATAGTCACAGCGATTCTTTGGTATATTGGTTTATATTGTGGAATTGAGGAATATTGTGAACGGAATTATCAGAGTGTGATTATGGAGTTGACAACTAGTCAATTCTTAATTAATTATTTCGCTATTGAGGTAATTTTATAATATAATGATGGATTAGTGGGTCAAGTAAAACTTGTCCCTAGGTGTTTATAATACAGGAATGAATTAAGTGGATCAAGTATCACTTCTTCATGAGGTGAATTTTGATATATGTTGAATTCAAGTGGTTAAGTGTAACTTACCATGAGTGATTTTATTACTCGTCATGACTATTTGTGAATGAGTAAAGAGAAAGTATTAAAGTCTTAATGACGAGTTATTTGGTTAAATAATTGGTATGTGGCGTTGTGTCTTGTTTGTATGTGATCATATGATTGTCATAATTAACGATTTAATAATAAATATGGAGGAGCAATAAAACTCTGAGTGGTGCACGTCTGGAGTATTGACAATCAGGGGTTGGGGTTGCGATTTTATTCGCTCCTTCCGAGGCCGTTTGATCAACGCGTCCCTCTTCAGTTTTCTTACTATACTTTCGTTCTGGGATATTTAATATCTGATAGGGTTGTTGAAGATCTCACTAGCTTCGGTGACGGAGTCGCGCACCGTTCACCATTTTGATGCCTTTCGACGGAGAGCATGCGGGGAATGAACTGTGGCACCTAGTGTGTCTTGGTGTCCACACTCTTTCTGGTGGACCTGTGATGATCCTTATTTCATTTGGAAATTATGGGAGCAGATTCTCACAGTTGCAATAAGTAACTAGGACGTGACGGATGGCTGAGGGAAGCCGACGTATTTTAATAACTATACATCGTATTGTAGACTCTTCATAACGTTGATATCTTGAGTTACTATTTTTAAAAAGGATTTTACCCTGATTGCAAATAAGGTCGTAATGTTCCAACTTGTTAACGAGTTTTCAGTTGGATTAATATCTTGGTTTGAACTATTTGCTAACTTGAATCCGCTGCAAAAGGTTTTTGCCTAAACGTTGAACACGTGGCAGTGACACGCCATGGTTCTCCGTATTTAGTTATTTATTCACAGGTAAGGTGGAGAATTATTGGGTTTACAAAGTGGTATCAGTTTAAACGCCAGAAAAATTTCCTTCAATTCTTTACAAACCCTGTTTTATTCAAATATTGTCTTCTTGAACAAAACTAAATATTATTTCCAAAGCAATTTATAAGATTAACTTCCTTCTTCAACGAATTCGGAGATTTGGTAGTTTAGGAAGGGACGTTACGTGTTCATTTCACACTTTTCTGCTTGTTGGAATAATTGTTCTATGTATTCATCTATCTATCTAAATGTTGACTGGTACCATAAATTTGTTGTCTTGTTTTCTTTGAAGTACCCAAGCCCATGCCATTTTCCCTCTCACTTGAACTTTATAACCCGATTCGATTCGAGGACGTAACTTCTTTTAAGGGAGTATGATGTGCTAAATTTTTTTTTTAACCAAACCACTTATCGCAAAAATAATTTGCTACACCATAAAGCTTTGATTATTCAAGATTCTAAACAAATAATTTTGTATTACCCTATTTTCTCATTTAAGAAAATGCCATAACTTTATCCTCTTACATTCTGTATTACCTATTTTCATTGAAACAAATAAAGGACAACACGTTTTATAAAGTTCTTAACAGAGTATCTCTTCGTTTAGAAATTCTTTATTTACTATTTATTATTGATAACAATTATGAATAAGTATTCTGCACGCTAACTTTATTTTATTTTTATTATATCCTATTGACAACTATTCTAGATATTTTAGCTACTTTCGGCAACACTCCTATATACCTTATATTATTTATTATCAGCATATTTCACTCTTGACATACCATTTTATTTCAAATATTTTAGATAATTGGTTTTTCAATTATGATTTACTAAACTTCCATTTTAGGATTATTATACCCGTACCTAACTCATACGTGTCCTACTTGCTGGAGAAATTATCTCCAAATGCATGCCTAATATGTGATTATTTGGATTGTATTTGGAACAATGGAGTAGATCATAAGACACTCCTTTGAACCAACCACTATGAATGACACATTGTTATTATGAGTCTGGACTTGTTGATCCTGATGTTACTATTCTCTGTTGTCCACACCTGTTGTCACCCAATAAACCTTTTCTTTTTCGAGCCCGTGTTTTATCTGTTTAATTAACCATGGCGAAGTCATCCCTAGTGATAAATCCCATGAAGGCTTACCATAAACATCGAAAAGCCTTTTTTTTTTCCCATTTAATGTTTGTAGTTTGACTGAGGAACTGGATGTCTATTGGAGATGAAACAATTGGATATACATGACTAAGTGAGATGGTGAATTATAGAAGCTTACACAAGGGATCTATTGAAGAAGAGTGTGACCTATAGGAGTCTGAGAAATCGAATAGTTGGGACTAGTTTTTTTTACCATAAACAGTTATGCCTTATGAGTTCAGGATACCCAGTATATTTTGTTGTGTGAAAGACTTGAGCGTCAGGAGATAAGAGAATAGAACAAGAAGTAAATGAGTCATAAATGTTTTTGCCAGAGGATATTTCGGAGTGCTAACTAGAGGAAGTCGATTCACCAAAGTTATTTTCATGGCTGCCTGATTTCACAACAACCTATAGAATGGCACCAACGAAGTTAAAAGTTAATAGTAAATTGCAAGACTGATAGATAAGGGATCTAATAGGCCTAATGCCTCACATTGGAGAACACCAATTTTATTCGTGGAAGAAAAGATGAAAGTTTTCGACTGTGTATGATTATTGGGAAGTAACTATGTCACTATAGAGGATGAGTATCATTACCGAGATTAGATGTTATATGACCATTATAAAGGATGAATGATTTTTTAGTTGACCTGAGGTCAAGTTATCACCATTGAAGGTACTAACAAAACATCCAAAAACTACTTTAGAGACTCATTCTGGGCACTATGATTCTGATCATGCATTTGGTGACCAATAAATATTCAGAGATAACAAGTTTGGGTTACACAATTTTCACGAATTTAATGAGTGTAGTATTTCATGAGTACCTAGACAAATTGTGGTTGTTTTATTGCTGATATTGATATTCGAGGAATCAGAAGAACATGTTGCGGAATTGAGGACTGTCCTAGAAACACTTTCAAGATACATCGTTGCCATTTTCCAAATAAGTTGTGTTAGAGCGTTATGTCTTTGGTCATTGTTGTTGTCTACTATGTTCCTGAGTGTTTTTGGAGAAGTATCCTAGTCTTGCTGGTGCGTTCTTGTCGTTGGGTGAGTTACGGGACGTAACTCTTTTCTTTTAAGGGGGTAGAATGCGATATAATTTCGCGCTTTGCCCTGTTTTACCTACTTATTGCTTCAATTTTGGCCTGTTTTGTGCCTGTTTTGTCAAATATTACTTCAAGTTGACCTGACTTTGGCCTAGTAGCTGATTTGGTTTAGTACACATACTATAAAAAGTGTGAATTTTGTCAAGTGTGGTCATTGGAGAATCATTTAGCGATACAATAGTTTACAGCATACAAAACACCTTTTTCTATGAAATTCTTGAGAGATGTGGATTTGGGACAAGTTTCGGGACGACAACTTCTTTAAGGGGTAGATTGTAATCCCCCGTAATTTTGGATAATTATAATTAAATTTCTTAAAAATATATTTGATATATTTACAAAAACGATATATTTGTTTAAATTATAGACATATTATGTTTAAATTATATCGTTTCCACTCAAAACATAATTTGCTTAAACTTATTATTTTATGATTACTTGATTTTATTTTATTTATCAAAAAAAAAAAAATCTTGGAATTTATCTATCTAAAACCTAGGTTACGGAAAGGATATTTCCCTTGCTCAAATAAGACTTGCACGCCACTTCACTCTCATTCATTCATTTATTTTCAAAACAAAAAAAAGGAAAAAAAGAAAACGAGAGAAACAAGAAAGAGGAAGACCGTAGACTGCTTCTCTGCTCTGCCTCGTGCGTGTGCTGCTGCTGCTCGTGCGCCACGTGCTGTCGCTGCCGCCGTGGTCGTCGTCCCCCCTCGTCACCGACCACCACCACAATAGCGGTCCTCCCTCTTTCCCTCCTTCTCTTCTTATTTCTTCCTTCTTATGGTTTAATTGATTTTGATGATAAAGTTTACAATCAAATTATATGCAATTGTTTTAGTTTAATCTCTCATGAATTACTAGTAATATGAATTGTTTTGATGATTTCAATTAGGATAGGAATTTTCAGATTTAATAAAGATTGAAATTAGGGCTTTTAAATTGGGGTTTTTGATAGTTTGATGATTAATGGTTGGTTTGTGATGTATGAGTTGTATGAAATCAAAAGTTTGAAATTTTTGAGGCTTTAAACAAAATTTCAGATTTGTATTAAGGGTTTTGATGATTTTAAATAATGTTTGTATGAATTAAACTGTTATGAACTATTATATATGTATACAAGCCTAGACCTTGCTTTTGCAAGTTTCTAATAAATTCAGATTTTTCATAAATATTTTTGAAGCTATTAGTGTTGAAAATAATGGGTTTTCACTTCAAACCTATGATTTAATATATTGTATTACTAGTTAAGTATATTTTGGGTTGTTAAATGATTTTGAGTGAAAAGGAAAAATTTCAGATTGTTAAACGAATTTAAAAGGCTGAATTCATTATGAAAAACTAATTTTTATGATTTTTCAAGCTTAGGCTATATATAATATTTATACTATCAATGGGGTTTTATGAGAATAAAAACATGTTTTTTAGTAACTTTTGAGGCACATTAAAATCACTTAGTATTGCTGTAAATTTAAAGTCAAGTGTGTTGATTCAAGTTCTATTATATGATTAGGAGAAGACTTCGTAGAGGTCGATTTCTAAGTGTTAAAGTGGCTTGTCGCTCAGTTATTCAAGGTACGTACTACTTGCGAAATCTTGATCTTAAAGTTGTTTTAGAGATGTTTGTTAATATAGAAGTATGAGTAGAAACGTCCATGAAGTTGTTTGATAGTCACAAGCGAATTCTTTATTGGTATATTGGTATATTTGTGGAGATTGAGGAATATTGTGGAACGGATTATTCATGAGTGTGATTATGGAGGTTGACAACTAGTCAATTGTCTTTAATTAATTATTTCGGTCTATTGAGGTAATTTTATAATTAATGATGGATTTAGTTGGTCAAGTAAAACTGTCACCTGAGGTGTTTATAATACAGAATGAATTAAGTGGAGTCAAGATCACTTGCTTCATGAGGTGAATTTTGATATATGGTTGAATTCAAGTGGAGTTAAGTGTAACTTACTCCATGAGGTGATTTTATTACTCGTTCATGACTTAATGTTGAATTGAGTAAAGGGAAGTATTAAAGTCTTAATGACGAGGTTATTTGGTTAAAATAATTGTATGTGGCGTTTGGTCTTGTTTGTGAGTCATATGGACTTGTCAATAATTAACGATTAAATAATAAAATATGGATGAGCAAAAAACTCTGGATTGGTGCACGTCTGGAGTATTGACAATCAGGTTGGGTTGCGATTTTATTCGCTTCCTTCCGAGGGCCGTTTGATCAACGCGTCCCTCTTCAGTTTTTCTTACTATTACTTTCTGTTCTGGATATTTTAATATCTGATAGGGGTTGTTGAATCTCACTAGCTTCGGTGGACGGAGTCGCGCCCGTTCACCATTTTGAAGCCTTCGACGAGAGGCATGGGAATGGACTGTCGCACCTAGTGTGTCTGGGATTGAACTGTGGCACCTCGTGTGTCTGGGATTGGACAACCTTGTCTATTGCTCAAATCAATCTAATATAGTATAATATATTGAGTCATGTATGGGAGTTGAGTAATATTTTGCAGTACAATCTAGTTATCAGAAGCTATTGATGTTTTGGGATTGTATTGTATTGAAGCAGCTGTATGTAATAAGTAGTGTTATATTGATCTGAGTTGGGATCCGTTATAAGTATGATGTTGTAAGTGGTTAGAACACCACAATTGGGTTTCTTTTGTTCTAAGCAGGTGTCGTAACTCGGTATGTCCAGTTTTTAGGGGAGATGCCTGTCCGTTTGTTTTCTGTTTTTCGTAATTTTATGTACTCAGCCTTGCTGATTGTGTGCTTGTTTGTTTGTTTGTCGTCCACACTTTTCTTCTCTTGGTGGACCTGTGATGATCCTTATTTCATTGGAAATTATGGGAGCAGATTTCTCACAGGTTTGCAATAAAGTAACTAGGACGTGGACGGATGGTCCTGAGTGGAGAGCCGAACGTATTTAATAACTTATACACGTATTGTAGACTCTTCATAATGTTTTGATATCTTGATTACTATGTTTTTAAAAAGGATTTTACCTTGATTTGCAAATAAGGCCGTAATGGTTCCAACTTGTTAACGAGTTTTCCATGTTGGGATTTAATACTGGTTTGAAACTATTTTTGTAACTTGAATTCCCCTGCAAAAGGTTGTTTGCCTAAACGGTTGAACAACGTGCAGTGACACGCCAATGGTTCTCCTATTTGATGTTTATTTATTTCACAGTAATGTGTGGTTATGGGTGTATACAACCCAATACTCAAAATGTCATGCAAATTCAGCGTCTTAAAGATGATATGTGTTAGGCATCCTGCATTACGCGATACTTAGGTTTTTGGAATTGAGTATTTGCTTTTTAGGTAACACGTCTCATATAATAAGTCTGTTCTACACTTGAGACAAGACCGGGGGGGGGGGGCTCGCTTAAGATTGTCGTTGGTGCACTTCCTATGTAACCAACTTTGAAGCTTGATGCCCATCACCACCGTGATGCGTGACCGGGTGCACTACAGATCCATAATGGTTTAGACCTCCTTTAATCATCACAGCGGYCTGGATGTGTTAAGGATCGTTCTAAGCCTAGTCATGGGACCCTCTTAGACACCCAGACTGACCTGTTTGAAAATGTAGCAACAGAATCTAGGTGGCTGAACTGTTTCTTTTTCATTTTGCATATAAGGCTCATGCTAGTGTCACAATGTGCTATGTGTATTTAGCTAACTAAGGACCTTAGCTTTGCATACACTAAACAACATACGAGTCATATATGAGTCATGCAATAGTCTCATATAGCAAGTGATCATTCCTTAAACGTCGTAATGTCAAAATGGGTGTAAACAATAGAATCGTTTAGGCTTTACTTTACGTCTTCGTTCCTTAGGCGTCATAATGTCAAAATGGTTGTAACTAGAATCATTTAGGCTTTACGTGTTTTTGCATCACACAATTGTAAACGAGTGCCAAAACTCGTAATTTGCCTTAAAAAAAGAATCAATTTTTTTAAAAAAAAAATTGAACACAAAAAAAAAATAACTGAGAAAATAAAGGAAAAAAAACGAGAAAAAAATGAAAAACAATAAAGGCAAAGAACGGATTTTGACATTCTTGCATTTTCATTTTGAATAAAATTAATAGGCAAGGAATGATCGCTATTAGTGTCACGCCCCGACTTTTAACCGTTTTATTAAGTTGATTTAACCTTAATCTAGCAGCGGAAATCCTAGATTAGTCGGGCAGGACATGCCGCGTTTTTCCACTGAGAAACACAAAGTACATAAATAAATTAAAACCATTGAGATTAATAAGATAGAAGTCTCGTGATATTAAATAATAAGTCGTGATACAAGTCATAATTATTCTAAAAGCTTAAACTAGAGTTTAGTACAACCGTTAGCTAAGTTGAGTTTTACTTTATTGAATTGAAAAGCGCGATCTAACTTGTTCGTCCTCAACACTAATCAATCTCGTTGCCCTCTTCGGTACCTAAAACCAAAAACAACATCGTGAGTCGAGGCTCAGCAACATAGAACCCTAACAACGTAAATTAATTTCAATTCGATGTGTTTGAAAATAGAAAGGGAGCTTTAGAATTGAGTAAAACCTTTATGAAATCATTTCATAAAAGCGTTCCAATAAAATCAAACAAATGATAAACATAAATACCAACATTAGCATTTTAACATTATCATAATAAATCTTATAATAATTCCCATTATCATTTACATCCATTCATATTTAGGTAGTTGGCGTGCCATCATCATTATTTTACATAAACAAGGCATACCCACGAATGGGTAGCGAAACAGGGAATACCCACGAGGGGCAGCGAAACAGGGCATATCCACAAATGAGCAGTGAAACCGGGCATACCCACGAGGGGTAGTGAAATAAGGCATACCCACTAATGGGCAGCGAAACAGGGCTTACCCACGAGGGGAAACAAAACAAGGCATACCCACGAATGGGCAGCGAAACAAGGCATACTCACAAGGAGCAGCAAATAAAGCAGGATACTGTCAAAACCTCGTATTTCACTTTTCATTATCATGTTACATATCTTTTGATCATAAGCGTGAATGTGTCATCGTTTACAACGTCATAAATCTTGGTTCGTAAAACTTTGTCAAAACATTTATACCATTATAAACCATATTTGCATTCAAACAATAATAATCATTCTTCAAATAAAATTATAAAATAAATCCTACTATCCAATCAAGAATAATAACATTTAAATAAAACATTTTCATATTAGTAAATCAATTTCATAAAGTAGGACATTTACAAAGGGGATRGTGGGGGTTAGCAATAGATGTTACACGATCTCATATTTGTAAATCCATTTCATAAACATTTGTAAAGGGATTGCGGGGGTTAGCAATAGATGTTACACGATCTCATATTCGTAAATCCATTTCATAAATATTTGTAAAGGGGATTGCGGGGGTTAGCAATAGATGTTACCTCGATCCGTCGTTAGCAATCAATCCTTACTTTTGATGAATCGTTCTTCCCGAGCTTCGAGGACTACTTNCTGCTCACATGAATTTCAAACTGTTTCAGATGGATGTCAAGACAACCTTTCTTAATGGCTACTTGAAAGAAGAAGTGTATGTTMAGCACCRTCCAGGCTTTGAGGATGCTCTATTCCCCAACCATGTGTATAAGTTAAACAAGGTTTTGTATGGTCTCAAACAAGCTCTAAGAGCTTGGTATGAAAGATTGTCAAACTTTATGAGGAAAAATGGTTACAAAAGGGGAACAYTGGATAAGACCTTGTTCATTAAGATAAGGGAATCTAATTTGCTAGTTGTACAAAMTTATGCAGATGATATTGTTTGGTGRAACTAATCAGTTGCTATGTAATGAGTTTACTGATCTTATGTAYAGTGAATTCGAGATGAGCATGATGGGAGAACTAGGGCTCTTCAGAGGACTGCAYATCAAGCAAACAGACGATGGGATAATGATCCATCAACAGAAGTACCTGAAGGAGCTACTAAAGAATTATGGAATGCATAACATTAAGGCATATGACAAACCRGTTCTTACTTCTACTAAGRTGGATGTAGATGAAAAAGGAATAGTTGTGGATGCCACACTGTTCAGAGGGATGATAGGCTCATTCTTGTATCTTACAYCTAGCAGACCTGATATCATGTTCTTTGTGAGGTCGTGTGCTCGATTCTAAAGCAACCCCTAAGAGTCACATTTGAAAGCTGTAAGAAGAATCCTCAGTTATTTAGTTGGAATAGATGATCTGTTTTTGTGTTACCCCAAAGGTAGTACAGTTGAACTGGTTAGGTACACAGATGTAGACTATGCAGGATTCCTAGTCGATAGGAAAAGCACATCAGGTATGGCACACTTCTTGGGATCATGCTTAATCTCATGGGGTTCAAAGAAGCAAAACACAGTTGTTATGTCCACAATAGAAGCTGAATATATATCTGCTGCTGCTTGCTGCTCTAAGCTGTTGTGGATAAAGAGTCAGTTGAAATACTTTGGTGTATTATTGTAATCCCCCGTAATTTTGGATAATTATAATTATAATTATATTTTCTTAAAAATATATTATGATTATTTTACAAAAACGATATATTTTGTTTAAATTATAGACATATTATYTTTAAATTATATCGTTTTCCCACTCAAAACATATTTTGCTTAAACATATTTATTTTATGATTACTTGATTTTATTTTATTTATCAAAAAAAAAATCTTGGAATTTATCTATCTAAAACCTAGGTTACGAAAAGGATATTTCCCTTGCTCAAATAAGTTTTCACGCCTCATTCACTCTCCATTTATTCGGTTATTTTCAAAACAAAAAAAAAAGAAAACGAGAAAGAAAGAAGGAGGAAGAACGGTGCTCTGCTTCGTGCGTGTGCTGCTGCCTGCTCTGC
>SNQN01000606.1:103152-115049 GCA_008642245.1 Bassia scoparia
ACATTTGCACGCCAACTTCACTCTCATTCATTCATTTATTTTCAAACAAAAAAAAGAAAAGAAGAAAACGAGAGAAACAGAGAGAGGAAGACCGTAGACTGCTTCCTCTGCTCTGCCTCGGCGTGGTGCTGCTGCTGCCGTGCGCCAACACGCTGCTTGGTCGCTGCCGCCGTGGTCGTCGTCGCACCCCTCGTCCCGACCACCCACCACAATAGCGTCCCCCTCTTTCCCTCCTTCTCTTCTATTTTCTTCCGTTCTTATGTTTAATTGATTTTGATGATAAAGTTTTACATCAAATTATATGCACATTGTTTTAGGTTTAATCTCTCATGAATTACTAGTAATATGAATTTGTTTTGATGATTTCAATTAGGATAGGAATTTTCAGATTTAATAAAGATGAAATTAGGGCTTTAAATGTGTTTT
Source organism: Bassia scoparia (assembly GCA_008642245.1). Taxonomy (NCBI): domain Eukaryota; kingdom Viridiplantae; phylum Streptophyta; class Magnoliopsida; order Caryophyllales; family Amaranthaceae; genus Bassia; species Bassia scoparia. Next base: position 103,579 of record SNQN01000606.1, read on the forward strand.
GATAGTTTGATGATTTAATGGTTGTTTGTGATGTATGAGTTTGTATGAAATCAAAAGTTGAAAATTTGAGGCATTTAAAAAACCAAAATTTTTCAGAATGTATTCAAGGTTTTGATGATTTTAAATAATGTTTTGTATGAATATAACACTCTGTTTATGAACTATTAATTATATATCAAGCCTATGACCTTGTCTTTTGCAAGTTTCACTAAAAATTTCAGATTTTTCATAAATATTTTTGAAGCTATTAGTGTTGAAAATAATGGGTTTTCACTTCAAAACCTATGATTTAAATATTGTATTACTAGTAAGATATTTGGGTTGTTAAATGATTTGAGTGAAAAAGGAAAAATTCAGATTTGTTAAACGAATTTAAAAGCTGAATTCATTATGAAAAACTAGATTTTTATGATTTTTCAAGCTTAGGCTTAAATATAATATTTATACTATCAATGGGGTTTTTATGAAGATAAAAAACATTTTTTAGTAACTATTTGAGGCACATTAAAATCACTTAGTATTGCTGTAAATTTAAAGTCAAGTGTGTTGATTCAAGTTCTATTATATGATTAGGAGAAGACTTCGTAGAGGTCGATTTCTAAGTGTAAAGTGGCTTGTCCTCAGTTATATTCAAGGTACGTACTATTGCGAAATCTTGATCTTAAAGTTGTTTGAGGATGTTTGTTAATATAGAAGTATGAGTAGACAACGTCCATGAAGTTGTTTGATAGTCACAAGCGAATTCTTTATTGGTATATTGGTTTATATTTGTGGAGCTTGAGGAATATTGTGGAACGATTATTCATGAGTGTGATTATGGAGGTTGAAACTAGTCAATTATCTTTAATATAATTATTTCGTCTATATGAGGTAATTTTATAATATAATGATGGATTTAGTGGGTCAAGTAAAACTTGTCACCTGAGGTGGTTTATAATACAGGAATGAATTAAGTGGAGTCAAGTATCACTTGCTTCATAGGTGAATTTTGATATATGGTTGAATTCAAGTGGAGTAAGTGTAACTTACTCCATGAGGTGATTTATTACTCGTTCATGACTAATGTTGATTGAGTAAAGGGAAGTATTAAGTCTTAATGACGAGGTTATTTGGTTAAAATAATTGTATGTGGCGTTTGTGGTCTGTTTGTGAGTCATATGGACTTGTCAATAATTAACGATTAAATAATAAAAATATGGATGAGCAATAAAACTCTGGATTGGTGCACGTCTGGAGTATTGACAATCAGGGTTGGGGTTGCGATTTTATTCGCTCCTTCCGAGGGCCGTTTGATCAACGCGTCCTCTTACAGGTTTTTCTTACTATTACTTTCGTTCTGGATATTTTAATATCTGATAGGGTTGGTTGAAGATCTCACTAGCTTCGGTGACGGATTGCGCCCGTTCACATTTTGATGCCTTTCGACGGAGAGGCATGGGGGAATTGAACTGTCGCACCTGTGTGTCTGGGATTGAACTGTGGCACCTCGTGTTGTCTGGGATTTGGACAACCTTGTCTATTGCTCAAATCATATCAAAATAGTAATAATATATTGAGTCATGTATGGGAGTTGAGTAAATATTTGCCAGGTACAATCTAGTTATCAGAAGCGTATTGATGTTTTGGGATTGTATTGTATTGAGAGCAGCTGTATGTAATAAGTAGTGTTATATTGATCTGAGTTTGGGATCCGTTGTTAAGTATGATGTTGTTAAGTGGTTATGAACACACCAATTGGTTTCTTTTGTTTCTAAGTCAGGTGTCGTAACTCGGTATGTCCAGTTTTAGGGGAGATGCTGGTCCGTTTGTTTTTCTGTTTCGTAATTTGTATGTACTCAAGCCTTGCTGATTGGTGTGCTTTGTGTTGTTTTTGTCGTCCACACTTTCTTTCTCTGTGGACCATGTGATGATCCTTATTTCATTTGGAAATTATGGGGAGAGATTTCTCACAGGTTTGCAAAAAGTAACTAGGACGTGGACGGATGGTCTGAGTGGAGAGCCGAACGTATTTTAATAACTTATACACGTATTGTAGACTCTTCATAAGTTTGATATCTTGAGTTACTATTTTAATGGGATTTTACCTGATTGCAAATAAAGCGTAATCCAACTGTTAAACGAGTTTTCCATGTTGGGATTTAATATCTTGGTTTGAACTATTTTTGCTTAACTTGAATTCCGCTGCAAATTGTTTGCCTAAACGTTTGAACACGTGCAGTGACACGCCAATGGTTCTCCGTATTTTAGTTTATTATCACAGGTCAAGAGTGAGATTATGGTGTTACAACAATACTCAAAATGTCATGCAAATTCAGCGTCATGAGATATGTGGTTAGGCATCCAGCATACCGCGATAACTTAGGTTTTGGAATGAAGTATTTGCTTTTAGGTACCGTCTCTAGATAATAAGTCTTTCTACATTGAGAGGGCGGGGGGGGCTCGCTTAAGTTGCTCTGGCGGGTCACTTCCTATGTAACCAACTTGACAAGCTTATGCCCCATCCTGATCCATATGCGTACCGCACTACAGATCACATAATTGGTGACCATCCTTAATCACACAGCGGGCTGGATTGTGTTAAGGATCGTTCTTAAGCCAGTCATTGGACCCTCTTAGACACCCAGACTGGACCTTTTTGAAAATTGTAGCAAACAGGAATCTAGTGCTGAACTGTTCTTTCATTGCATATAAGGCTCATGCTAGTGTCACCAATGGTGCTATGGTATTTAGCTAACTAAGGACCTTAGCTTGCATACCACTAAATAGTATCATACGAGTCACATACATGCAATAGTCTCAGGTTATAGAAGTATCATCCTTAAACGTCGTAATGTACAAAAATGGGTGTAACAAATAGAAATCGTTTAGGCTTTACTTTACGTCTTCGTTCCTTAGGCGTCATAATGTCAAAGGTTGTAACTAGTGATAGTAGTACTATGCATCACACAATTGTAATCACCAAAACTCGTAATTGCTTAAAAAAAGAATCAATTTTTTAAAATAAAAAATTGAACAAACAAAAAAAATAACTGAGAAATAAAGGAAAAAAACGAGAAAAAAGTATGAAAAACAAGTAAGGCAAAGAACGGATTTGACATTCTTGCATTTCATTTTGAATAAATTAATAGGCAACAAGAATGCATCGCTTATAGTGTCATCTGACCCCCTTAACCGTATAAAAACCTTAAATCTAGCAGCGGAAATCCTAGATAGTCGACGTATTATCTGTTGCCGCGTTTCTCCACTGAGAAACACAATTGATCATTAAATAATTAAAGCCATTGGATTAATAAGATAGAAGTCTCTTGATATTAAATTAATGATCGTGATACAAGTTCATATTATTCTAAAAGCTTAAACTAGAGTTAGACAAATCGATCAATGTGAACTTATGTAATAAAATCGCGACAAGCGTTTCGTCCTCACACTAAGCAATCATCGTTGCCTCTTCGCGGTACCTAAAACCAAAGAACACATCGGGAGAATTGAGGCTCAGTAACATAGAACCCTAACAACGTAAATTAATTTCCAATTCGATGTGATTTGAAATAGGAAAGGGAGCTTTAGAATGAGTTATAAGTACTCTATATCATTTATAATAATCAATTAAATATCAACAATGATAACCATAAATACCATAATCGATTCTATTTTAACATTATCATTAATAAATCTTATAATAATTCCCATTATCATAACTCACTATATAGAGTGGGTGCCATATCCATTATTTACAAGTACAATCAATCCACGAGTGATTAGGTAAGCGAAACAGGAATTACACGAGTAGGCAGCGAACAGGGGATATCCACAAATGAAGCGCGAAAGCGGACCATACCAAGCGAGGTAAGTGTAAGACAATTCTATAACCCACGAAATAGGGCAGCGAAACGGACTTACCCACGAGGCGGAAACCAAAACAAGGCATGCACCTCTGTGAGGTATAGAGCAGCCGAAACAAGCAACTCACAAGAGAGAAGAATAAAGCAGGATATCAGACCTCGAATATTCATATCCATTATCATGTATACATATCTTTAATTCATAAGCGTAGAATTGTGTCATCGTTTACAACGATCATAATCTGGTTCGTAAAACTTCGTCAAAACATATATATACCATTATTAGAAACATATTTGCATCTCAAAACATATAATAATCATTCTTCAATAAAAATTATAAAATAAATTCCTACTATCCCAATCAAGAATAATAACATTTAAATTAAAACATATTTATCATATTAGTAAATCAATTCATTAAATAGGACATTACAAGGGGAAATCGTGGGTGTTAGCAATAGATGTTACACGATCTCATATTTGTAAAATCCATTTCATAAACATTTGTACAAGGGATTGCGGGGTTAGCAAATAGATGTACAACGATATCTATATTCGTTAATCCATTTCATTAATATTTGTAAAGGGATTGCGGGAGTTAGCAATAGATGTTACCTCAATCCGTCCGAGTTAGCAATCAATCCTACTTTGAGGAATCGTTCTCCCGAGTTTCGAGCTACTTCATTCTTTGATTGGAAAATATTATAAATTAGTAATGATATTAATAAAACTCATAATATTATAACCTGATAAATACCCATAAACTATAATACATACTTTATTATATAAAACCATATTTAAAGAGTTTTGATAGAATCAATATGATAAGTCACTATATTAGTATCATTAGTATCATAACATGAATAATACTAGTGGAAAATAATATATAAGTAACCAAAATAATAATAGTGAGTATCAAATTAATAAGGGTTTATTAAAAATAATGAATAAATCAAAATAGAGAAAAATAATAACTACAATAATGGACAAACCATAATAAAAGTCAACAAAACTACTCATAAGTCCAACTTACTCTTTATAACATTGGGTTAAACATTCTGGGCAACACAAGAAACAAGGAACAGAGGAGAAGGCAAGGGAAAACAAGAGAGGAGGTGGGGCAACCTGGGCCCGGGCCTAAGCTACATCGACGGAAGCAGGTGGCAACATCCAACAACACCACCGGCGAGTGTTGGTGGTTGGGCCGTGGAGCAACAGAGGAAGAAGGGAGAGAGAGGGGAGGCAGGGGAGCTGCACAGCAGCAGCAACAACACTAATGCAGCAGCAACGCTGCAGTGTGGCGGCGGCACGCCGCGGTGGGGACAAAGAGAGAGAGAGAAGAGAAAGGAGGAGTGGTGGCAGCAACGCAGCTGGTCGCGGGTTCTCCGAAGGTGGCGAAACAATGAGGAAGAAGAAGAAAGATATGAAATTGGTTTGGGATTTTTTTATTAGAAGCTAAACTAATGGAATATGAATGAGATTAGAATGAAATGAGTGAACAAATCAGTAGAATTAGGAGGCTATTTATAGAGGAATTAAGGGATTAAATTAAGGGAAATTCCCTCTAGTAGGTAACAGTTTTAATCAAATCCCTTCGGTAGGGATGTGTTTTTAAAAATCCCAATTATAAGTATAACTTTTGCTTAGGATTTCCAAGCATGATTATATTTGTGTTTTAGGCGTTAATTCTACTAATTTGGTCGTTAAGTGTGTTTTAGGTTCCTAACTTGAGTTGACCTATGATTAATCTAATTAGAAGATATCACGAATTAGAAGAAATCATTAGATAAAAGGAGATTGAAAACCAAGGATGGCAACGATAGAAAACGAAGCGATGGTACTATCACTTAACAACACAATTGCACAAATCAAAGAGCAAGGGTGTTGCAACTGGTGGTGATTATCAGATGCCGGCTTATTTTTCTTCAAGTTTTGTTAATTAATACGAGAAAGAGAGGTAGGAAATGAACAGATTAGTCACTTTACAGGGTGGTTGTAAAAGGAAAGGGCCATTAGTATAGGGCCTTTGCTTTTGTATATACTTGTGTTTATGTAGGCTGTTAGTGTATTGTTGCRACTGTCTTTGTAGTGGGCTGTGGTCCATTGACAGTTACTTTATTTTCAATCCCTAGGTTGATTTTATCAGGTATATGTACTATAGTTTTTGTCCTTTAGTGCTCTAGGTATTAGGTAGAAAGTTGTATATATACCCTTGTAATTCTTTCCAGCCGTTTTTGGAGCAAATGCAACATATATTTTGCATCATTCCAAGATCAAATCTTTGAGCCAAGAGCTCTATATGGTATCAGAGCCAGGTTACGAAACCTAGCGCCAAAATCACACAAACACAACCAAAATCAAATCACAGCAAGTTCAAACCAAACAGGCAAGCTGAAGATCATAATGGCAGCCAGAGAAAACTCGAGCAGTGCAGTGGATGTCACTAGTCCTCTCTTCCTGCACCCGAGTGAGAACTCATTCTGTGTTGCAGAGAAGCTTGAAGGCCTGAGCAACTACATTGTATGGAAGAGGTCCGTTGAGATAGCACTTGCAGCTAGAAGAAAGCTGGGATTCATCACAGGAAGTGTCAAGAGGGATTCGAGTGATGAGAGAAAGCAAGAACAATGGGATACTTGCAACAATGCAGTTATCTCATGGTTGCATGGTTCTATGAATGAATCAATCCGAAGATCAGTCATGTATTTCACCTCTGCTAAAGACATTTGGAAGCAGTTGGAAAGGAGATTTACTGTGAGTCATGGAGCTCACAAATATAGGCTAAGTAAAGCCTTGTATGAGACAAAGCAGGATGGACTACCTGTTAATGAATATTACACCAAGCTCTATTGCTTGTGGGAGGAGTTAGATAACCTCAATGATGTTCCACAAATTTCTCAGTTGACTCCAGAAATTGCAGCTTACATGGATGCAATGCAGAGACAAAAAGATGAGCAAAGATTGTTCCAATTCCTCAATGGTCTGGATGAGGATTTTGGAGCATTGAGAAGTCAATTATTGCTGCACACTCCTCTTCCCACTGTGGAGAGTGCCTGTGCAAGCATCCAACAAAAGGAAGCACAGAGAGTAGTCCTTGCTACTGCAGGAGCAGAAAGCTCAGCCATGAACACCAAAGCTATCAAGACAGCTCAATATAACAAGTCTCCAGCCATCAAAAGGGAAAGGTATGAAGAAAATTGCAAGGCATGTGGGAAGAGAGGCCACTCAGCAGAAAGGTGCTGGACAGTGATAGGATACCCTAGTGGTCATCCATTGGCCAAAGGTGGACTCAAAACACCAAATAGGGAAGGCACAAGTGGTGATACTGGATGGAACAAAGGCAGACAAGCCAGGAACAGATACCCAGGACAAAGAATGGCAGCTAATGCAAGTTCTCATGGAGAAGGGTCAAGCACAGGTGACACTGGTCATATGTTGACACCAAATCAAGTTGAGCAGCTGCTGAAATTGATCCCTGGAACAAGTAAGACACATTCAGACACAGAAGAAGAGTTTGAAACCTCATTCTCATGTATGGTTACTTGTTGCAATGCAAATGTTAAAATGAAAGATTGGATAATTGATTCTGGTGCTTCAGACCACATGATTAGTGATAAAAGCATGCTAAGTAATTTGAGAGTGGTTAACAACAAACCCAAAATTAGACTCCCAAATGGGAAGACTGTGGAAATTTCACATGTTGGTGATGCTGTGCTTAGAAATTCACTGGTGTTGAAACAAGTTGTGTGTGTGCCTGAGTTCAAACATAATCTGTTGTCTGTTAGTAAACTCATAAGAGATGGCAGCATTGAAGTGGTGTTTTATCCTGACTTCTGCCTAATTCAGGACTCTCATTCAAAGAGAATTAYAGGTGTTGGGAAGATGTATGAAGGTCTGTATTACCTGATTAATGTTCCATTGGATGAGCTGAAGGATGTGTGTAATGTTGTTTCAAGGAAGAATGAAGAGAGAAGAGTTTGTAATAAAGTAGATGTTATTTCTGAACAATTGTGTAATTCAAGTGAAACCATTGTCTCACCAACAGTTATGTCTGAGAAACCAAGTGATTATGTGCTTTGGCACAACAGAATGGGGCATGCTCCTCTGAAACAATTAAAGCTTTCTGGATGTTTTATCTGCAAGAATGATGTTGTGAATGAAACTTGTGTTGTGTGTCCAATGTCTAGGCTTACAAAGTTGCCTTTTACATCTAGTGATTCAATTGCAAAGCAGGTATTTGATCTGATTCATGTAGATACTTGGGGACCCTATAGGGTCTCAATTGGGAATGGATTCAGATATTTTCTGACCATAGTGGATGATCATACCAGAGCCACTTGGGTATATCTCATGAAACAGAAAGATCATGCAACACAGGTATTGAAAATGTTTCTGAAAATGGTGGAAACACAATTTGCCACAAAGGTGAAAATACTCAGGTCTGATAATGCCTTGGAACTGAAGGAAGGAGAATGCAAGAAAAGTTGTGTGATCTAGGTATTGTACACCAAACAACCTGTGTAGACAGGCCCTTACAAAATGGGAGAGCAGAGAGAAAACACAGGAATATACTTGAGAAAGCAAGAGCCTTGAGACTGCAAGCTGGTTTACCTCTGAAATTCTGGGGGGATTGTGTGCTCACAACTGTATATTTGATTAACAGATTGCCAAATGCAGTCATAGGGAATATAAGTCCTTATGAGAAGTTATTCAATGACAAACCTGATTATAGCAGGTTGAGAGTGTTTGGATGCTTAGCTGTGGCTAGCAACCCAAGCAGACACAGGGATAAATTCACAGCTAGGGGTGTACCTTGCATCTTTCTTGGTTATCCTGCCAATCAGAAAGGATACAAGTTGTTCAATCTGCTCACTAAGCAATTCTTTGTCTCAAGAGATGTGCAATTTCATGAAAACATCTTCCCTTGTCTCAAGGACAGTGTGAAACAAGTCTTGCAACCCTACTTTACATGTGACAAGGGAACAGGAGAAAGGTCAGAAAGTCACCCACTGCATTTTGATCCAGTAGAAGAAACCCTGGTCCAAGTCCAAGATGAAACTCATGACTTAGAAGCAGAACAACAAGAACCTGCTCAAGAGAACCAACAAGCTCCTGAAACTATTCACTCACCTGGTGTTAGAAGATCAGACAGAATCAGGAAAACTCCTGAATGGATGAATGATTATGTGGTTCATGGTACCATTGGGAGTAATATGACTCCCACTCCATATGTAGCAAATGTAGCAGAAATGCGTGTGAAACCAACCTTCACTACTCTACTAGCAAGCACAGAACACTTATGTGATCCTAAGACATTCAAAAGTGTAGTGATTCATGAGAAGTGGGTTGATGCAATGAACATGGAATTGCAAGCTTTGGAGGAAAATCACACTTGGGATCTGGTGGATTTACCAGCAGGCAAGCAAGCAATTGGAACAAAATGGTTGTACAAGACCAAATTTAACTCTGATGGATCAGTTGAAAGAGAAAAGGCCAGATTGGTTGTTCTAGGGAACAGGCAAAGGGAAGGAATGGACTATGAACAAACCTTTGCACCAGTGGCAAAGATGACAACTGTGAGAGCATTACTAGCTGTTGCAGCCATGGAGAACTGGAAAGTGTGCCAGATGGATGTCAAAAATGCATTCCTCCATGGTGACCTAATTGAAGATGTATATATCAAAATCCCTGCTGGTTATGCAGGCCCAGGTATTTCCATGAAAGTGGGACAGGGGGAGCAATCATACTCTTCACTCCACCCTAGGAAAGTGTGCAAATTGAACAAGTCCTTGTATGGACTTAAACAAGCCCCTAGACAGTGGTTTACAAAACTGTCTCGAGCTTTGCTAAGCAATGAGTTCATTCAATCTAAAGCAGATTATTCTTTGTTCATCAAGAAAAAGGGAACCACATTTGTTCTGATCTTAGTCTATGTAGATGATCTACTCATTGCTGGTAATGATGAGGACCTTATATGTGAAGCCAAGAATTTTCTTCAATCTCAATTTCACATGAAGGATCTAGGTGATCTAAGCTATTTCTTGGGCATTGAAGTACACAGAGACGATAGTGGCATCTTTATTTCTCAAAAGAAGTATACCTTGGATCTTCTCAAGGAATTCAAACTTGATCATGCAAAATCACTGAAGTTGCCTTTTGACTCTAAACTTAAGCTCACTCCTGACACTGGCACTCCTCTCTCCTCTCCTACAGAGTACCAACATCTCATAGGAAAGCTCATTTATCTTACTGTGATAAGGCCAGACATTGTCTATTCAGTGCATATCCTAAGTCAATTCATGCAACACCCTACTACTGTACACATGCAAGCAGCCAAGAGAATACTCAGATATCTATTGAACTCTCCTGGTCAGGGCATCCTTCTTGCATCCAAATCCAAAGCAGTGCTCACAGCTTTTTCTAACAGTGATTGGGGAAGCTGCCCCATGACAAGGAAGTCCACTAGTGGTTATTGTGTGCTTCGAGGCACCTCACTCTTATCTTGGAAAACCAAGAAGCAACCTGTTGTTGCTAGATCCACTGCAGAAGCAGAATACAGAGCCATGGATCTAGCTACATGTGAGGTAACATGGTTGTCTCAATAACTCAAGGACTTAGGTCTCCAATGCTTGCAACCTACCATTCTCAAATGTGACAATCAAGCTGCTTTGTGTATTGCAATGAATCCTGTTCACCATGAGAAGACAAAACATGTCGAAATTGATTGACACTTTGTTAGGGATAAGGTCTCAAAAGGTCATATTCATCCTGTCTATGTCTCTACTAAGGATCAGCTGGCAGATATTCTCACAAAAGGACTTTCAGTTCAACAACATCAACATCTGCTCAGCAAATTGGGACTTCAGTCACCCTCCTCCCAGTTTGAGGGGGAGTGTAAAAGGAAAGGGCCATTAGTATAGGGCCTTTGCTTTTGTATATACTTGTGTTTATGTAGGCTGTTAGTGTATTCTTGCCACTGTCTTTGTACTGGGCTGTGGTCCATTGACAGTTGCTTTATTTTCAATCCCTAGGTTGATTTCATCAGGTATATGTACTATAGTTTTTGTCCTTTAGTGCTCTAGGTATTAGATAGAAAGTTGTATATATACCCTTGTAATTCTTTCCAGCCGTTTTTGGAGCAAATGCAACATATATTTTGCATCATTCCAAGATCAAATCTTTGAGCCAAGAGCTCTATAGTGGTTAATTTTCTCAATAAATTTTTATTTTTTTGATGATTTGAGTACCCATTTTCTTGAATTAAAATGGGTTTATGTCAGATTTGTGATTCAATTCTAATTTACGGTTATAATTTTTGTTACAGTATGAGAAGCGATGGTATTATCACCAAACAACACAATTGTGATGAAGAAACAGGGGAGAATAGTAAGAGGGAGAATTAGAGGTGTTGTGAAGAGTATGCAATGCTTGGAATTCGTGCATTTTGTTACATCCTTGCAGGCATTTATGCTGCTGTAAAGGTTGCAAGGGTTTGATAAATGTTTGTCCTTTTTGTAAATCTACTAAAATGGCAAGCATTGAAGCTTTGCTTTCACGATGAATAGATACTAGAAACAGAAGTGAAAAGGAGTTAACACACTTAACGACCAAATCATTAGAATTAACGCCTAA
>SNQN01000607.1:0-14306 GCA_008642245.1 Bassia scoparia
ACGGACAAAACCGTCTAAAATTCACAATTTTTCTCAAATAATACCTCATCCACGTCAGATTCTTCACTCACTCTCAATCTATCCGCGAGGAGTCATACCACCTCATCACCCCTTATGGAGTGTGAGATTAATTATGGAAAAACTATACCGCGAGTGCAGCAGTATAGTAATGTTCTTTGGACAAAAAAACAGCGGATTAGTACAGTTGCGACGGAAAAATAGGAGCTCGGAGGCAAATTTTCGGATAAAAGTATTATCTGACATGTAGGCTCTATATGAATCATATCGATGAAGCCAAGAGAGCATTAATTTGGGCCCAAAAGAGTCCATATGTAAGAAAAACTATTAGTGTTGATTCTGCACGGAAACGATGAGTAGGAGACAAAAATTGCCAGGGACCTCGTGACCGGAGGCACTAACGCCGATATGTTGGTGCTGAACTTGTAGAGAGAAGTCACCCTCATCACCCTATAATCTAGTGCGTGGGAGATAATTTTGAGGAAATAACAGAAACTAGGGGGGTCACCGAAATAGTTGTCCCTTGGTGTGAAAAAACTACGTGAATTATACATCAAGAAAAAGACTTTTGGACAACAAAAGTCGATAAAAATATTTAGCTGAACTATTACCATGCTATGGTTCATAACTCATAGGATTCATATTATAAAAATCCTACGCGGCATAATTTGGGGGCCAAACATGTTCATAATCAATCAGGGACTTTTGAGTATTTGTGAAGTAACACCAATAAATCGAGCAATGGAGGAATGTCACAAACGTTCGTGAGGGAGTTGCCTGCGCTCCGGGTAATTTGAGGTTGAAACTCGACGAGGAATCATCCCTCATTCCCCCATCACCCTTAAGGTGTGAGAGAAATTTAAGGAAATCCAAGCCGAGTCACCGAAATGTCATTTTGCGCGAAAAACATGGATTGTCACGAAAAAGGACTTCCAAATTTTTTTTTTAGAAAAATTGTCGAAAATTTTACCACAGGTTCATATGATCATTTGATGAACCCACACAAAATTTGGGGCCCCAAAGTGTCCATAAGGTGGACTTTTGAGTCCGCGAACGACAAACCGACCAAACTTCRAAATGCTCATTGGACGCACTACGCTTGGTATTAGGGTCCAAAACTCGACAAGGAGCCATCTATATATGCCCCTTTACCCTTAAGGAGTGGGAGAAAATATTGAAAAATCGAGCTGGGTCACTGAAACTTTGTTTCGGGCTAAAAACTTGGATTATAAGTCACGAATAACATACTTCCGGTTAATTTTCGGAAAAATGGTCGAAAATTTTACCATGGATTTATATGATCATATGATGTACCMATGTCAAATTTGGGGCCCAAAAGAGTCCATATGGGGACTTTTGGGCTCGTGAACGAGAAATCTACAAATAGTCGGAACGCTTGTAAGAGGCACTACGCTTAGTATTTGGGGCCGAAACTCGGCGAGGACTCATCCCTCTTCGTCTTTAAGGATTTGGAGAATTTTCGAGAAAACCGAACCGGATCACCGAAAAGTCATTTTGGTTGAAGAAAGCGGATTTTACGCAACGAAAAAAAGCTTTGGGACAATTTTATGAAAAATTGTCAAAAAATAGCACCATGTGTTGATATGAACATATAATGAACCCAAGCCAAATTTGGGGCTCAAATGAGTACATATATATGGGGGACTTTTTAGTCCGCGAATGACAAATCGACAAAACGTCGGAACGCTCGCTGGAAGCACTACACTCTGTATTTTGGGTCAAAACTCGACAAGGRGTCATCCTTTATCACACTTAAGGTGTGGGATAAATTTTTGACAAAACCGAGTTGGGTCATCGACCATTTTAAGCGAAAAACGCGGATTATACATCTCGAAAAACGAACTTCNTGGGGGACTTTTGAGTCTGCGAACGACAAACCGACAAAATGTTGGAACGCTCATAGGAGGCAATGTGCCCAATATTTGGGGCCGAAACTCGGCGAGGAGTCATCCCCCATCACCCTTAWGGAGTGTGAGATATTATGGGAAAAACTAACCCGAGTCACATATATATTRTTTTGGRCAAAAAACGCGGATTATACATCACGAAAAAGGACTTTCGAGCAATTTTCGGAAAAATTATCGACATGGGCTCATATGATCATATGATGAAGCCACGCAAAATTTGGGGCCCAAAAGAGTCCATATGGTAGACTTTTGATTCCACGAACGATAAGAAGACAAAAAATTGCCGGGACGCTCGTATGAGGCACTACGCTCGATATTTTGGGCTGAAACTTGTCGAGAAGTCATCCCTCATCACCCTTAAGGCGTGGGAGAAATTTTGGGAAATACGAACTGGGTCACCGAAATGTTGTTTTGGGGAAAAAACACGTGAATTATACATCAAGAAAAAGACCTTTTGGACAACAATCGAAAAAATTGCTGAATATTTTACCATGGGTTCATACTTCATAGGATCATATGATAAATCTACGCCAAATTTGGGGGCCAAAATGGTCCATAATAGGGACTTTTGAGTTTGTGAATAACAAATCGACAAAATGTCACAACGTTCGTAGGAGTCCCTGCGCTCGGTATTTGAGGTTGAAACTCGACGAGGAATCATCCCTCATTCCCCCATCACCCTTAAGGTGTGAGAGAAATTTAAGGAAATCCAAGCCGAGTCACCGAAATGTCATTTTGCGCGAAAAACATGGATTGTCACGAAAAAGGACTTCCAAATTTTTTTTTTAGAAAAATTGTCGAAAATTTTACCACAGGTTCATATGATCATTTGATGAACCCACACAAAATTTGGGGCCCCAAAGTGTCCATAAGGTGGACTTTTGAGTCCGCGAACGACAAACCGACCAAACTTCAAGAGAGAGATAAAGCGTCAGAGCTTGGCAGAAGTAGCACTACTGGCCACACCTGTCCAGTGCAAATGTCAACTGCTGGGCAATTGATGGGATGATTCATCTTTTCTCAAGACCAGCTCCCGATGCACTATCACCCCCTGTCCATTGTTGTGATGAATCAACAGGGGGACCAATTTAGTTGACAGGGGGTACTATCAACATTTCAAGCTCCTATCCATGGGTTAAGTGCAATGTCATGAAATTATAGTCATTTTATTTTAATATTCGCTTGATTTTGCAGTTTGCTATCGTAAGGTTAGTTGATATGGAAGATGAATGGGGTTATCATGAAAATATAAGAGTATTAACCCAAACCAACCCAACTATGGATGATGATTGCAGCATAGATGGCATGCTGTGAGTTCTGCAGAGGTGTACTTTAGTACTCCTCGCTTGCACCCTCCCTCTTATGTTTGTTATTAATATTTGGTAAGTAATCTAAAGACCAAATTTACCGAAATCCCTACTCACTGTGACCAATTTCAAATTCAGATCCTGGATTAATTGGGTCACCTTCTGATGGATCAGAGGATTGATTTAGAATAAGACAGTGGTCAATCCATTAAGTAGTTTCGAAGAGTAGTAAAAAATATTCGTAAGCTTCTTATGGATTTGTTCTCTAACTTATTTATACTTAATCGAAACTGAGATTTGCGGGTACCCTAATTTGCCACTTTTTGTTTTCCCAACTTCTTTCGAAATTAAATTTACCCCCCACAACAAGTCTCCATTAAGAATTTACCCCCACGAAAGCTAATAAACAGGTAAAAAGCAAAGTCAATTATAATGGATGGAGTAACTTTTTTCATGAAACTTTGCATTTAATTAGCACTTATCAGAATTTAAGAAGAATTCTGGCGTGCGGAATGTAAGTTGAGAAGAAACATCCCTATCTACTGGAGATATTAAGTAAATGAGAAAGCAGCTGCTGACAAACAGGTGTTGCTTTGGTACAGGTTGTGAATGACATGACCAAGGGCACTTGGAAAAGCTCTGACTGATCTTCTCAGGCAACATTTCCGTACAGATCGATTTGGAAAGCGAGCTAAGCAAATCCGATCTGGGCATGAACTAAAGGTATCTTCGAGCCTCATCCACTACAAATTGTTTGCCGATAATCAAACCTCTAAATATTTCCATACGAAGGTGTTTCCAAAGAGAGTAAGATTATGAAGGTATAATAAGTTTCTGATATTATATTCTGTGATGGAGGAATCGGAAAATTGTGCGCCATACGAAAAATCGGACATGCTGGAGATGGCAAATGACAGGAAAATCGGAATCCCCTCAGAAGAAACTTGAAAAAAATAATCGTATCCATAATCTTCGATGATAACCTGATATGTCTTAGAGGTTTTCTTTCCCAATATCCATTTTATTCCTCCTGGTGTTAACTCAGAATTCCATCAATTGTATATTATTCCGTTACAGTTGGATATAGGGACAAATTGTTTCTTCAGGCCACAAATTGGGCAAGGTTATATCGTGTTATCTGAAGTAATGTCATGTAGAATGTTTAAAACCATTTCATACCATAACTTAACTCAGACCGTAGTTTCTAGGCCGTGCACTAGTAGTTGGATGTTGGAGGATGCTATGCTTGTATTATCTATCTCAGATCTTTTCACCATTAGCATCATAGTGGGCCTGTCATACTGTAGACTGAACGGGGTCTTGGTTATGTATGAGGGCAGCGACAAGAAGTGGTTTGTTTGTCATATGATTGTGGACAAGGCCTAATAATCGCTATAATGACAGTAAGACGTGCGTGTGGCTGCTATCTTATCAAGTTGAAAGAAATAGCTGCCTGAATACCATCCATTCTCCCGCCCAACATCGTCCATTTGCAAATGCTGTTGCTCTTCTCTGCTAAAGTCGTTCCTCTCAATTCTCTCTCTTCCTGTTTCATAACTATCCAGTCGCCACATTCTACCAACTAGACCATCTCGACACGGGTCACGACTGAATTTCGGTGACAATTTATTGGAAGCAAAGGAACAGAAAGATTTTGGATCGGGTCATTCCCAAAGTTCCGTATGATGGAAAGCTAAAACCGATTCAATTAGAATCTAATGAAAGAACGTGTTCGCACAATATTGTGTTAGTTTGTAAGTGGTTAACGCAACAACTAGATTACTTCGATCATGTGTTCCATTGGCCTCGTGAAATTTGGCAAGGTGTATCCGGATAAAACAACAGCTAGAGCGTGTTCGACCAGACCCTCGCTGCGAGCATATCTAAGCCTTGACAATTCCTAGGACTAGATGAAAGCCATGCTTTTCAAAGGCTATTGTGAAAGTCTACATTGGAACAAATCCCTTTATTTGTAAATAACAGAATAAAGAGAAAGAGATGGTAATCTAGTACTGTTTCTAACAATCTGAATGTCTCAATAAGAGAAATACAGTCTGAAGCTAGACATAAACAAAACTCGAACTCAATAATCACATATATCATCACAACAATGCGCAATGTGGAAATACATACAGAAACTACAAGTCCATAAATTGCTGCCAGTAAACGACCTCATAGGGCTAACATTCTTACCAATGGACCTCTATGTTTGGCCAACCACCCGTCTACGGGGTTAACCTTCTCTGTGGTAAACACCGCTTTCGGGTGCAAATACTGCACTTCCCGTTGGGCGAACACTGTAAAATGGTACTTGAACTTGTATGGACCTGAGTCTGTGCCGAATGCGCAAGCAGCTGCTCTTTACGAGCCAACTGAGCAAGTTGGTCCCTCCTCAGATTTGCTGCTGCCTGCCTGTTGGCACTCGGAAAAGATGCTCCTTCGGTGACCCCATGTATCACGTAGAACTCCTCTTAACTTGCGGCCTTCCCAACATCCCACCTGTGTAATTGGATCAGTTTTGCAAATAATCTTAATGTTAAACATAATAAGATGTAGCCCAACGAGCGCTTTTGTTTCACCTATAGACCCGCAACTTATCCGAATGGAATTATTAGATAATTGAATTGAACTATGTGACTGATCGAAGCACCCTAAAATTCAACCTATTGTTGGGTTGGTATGAGACCTGATTACACCCGAATTGAAAGCTTAACCTATCGAATTTATTGACTCGAAAACTTATCTAGTAGGTGAAAGTTGTGAAGAACACATCCTAAATATAATATAGTACATAAGTGTTTATCTAACTGTATTAACTTTCACAAAAGATAATCTAATTACAAACTCGAGCATGTATCAACTCTCAATCTTGATTAAATCTTTATCACACATATAAAAAAGCAAACCACCATATAAAGAACACAAGTCTAGTAGTAATATGTTTGAGATCATGTACATATTTAAAGAAATATATCGCGTGCATATAAAAATTCTAGTAAGTAAGAAACGACCGGTGCTGCCGGCGGAAGAATGGAAGGGTGTTAGGGTCCACTCAGAGGGGTGAACCCTTAGGAGCTCCTTCTCGTCCCAAGCCGGTCCGGGCAGTTCAGCCCTATTGCCCTCAGCCGCGGCACGCCCGGATCACGTGGTGGCGGGAGGCGGCTTTTGGAGGGGAAAGACACGGTGGAGGCTGCTTGAAAGGCGGCGGTGAGGCGGTGATCGCGGGCCTTTGCGGGAGAGAGAGAAGAGGGGGAGAAGAGGGTGCGTGAAGTTCCATTGCATGACAATGATGAATATGATGATAAGTTGTGTTGATTATTTAATTTGGATGGGGTGTGAGGGGAGTGTGGGAAACAAGAAGGGGGGGGAGTGGTTGATATATGTTTGAGTTGGTGAATATTGGATGCATGGAATATGTGATAAGGTGATATGGGGTTGAGACCAATTAAAATGTTCTCTCCTTTTGAGTCTTGATGTTGTGGGGACTTCCTCATGTCTAGCTTTGCCACAAACCACAAATCTCTTACTTTGCTATTCCTACATGGACGTATTTACGCGCTCTAGTATTCCTTACTTTCTAGTACAGAAAGTCACGTTTTCCGTTCATAATACTCGCCGGATCAAAACATAGGTTGTCAGAGAGAAGGTTAAATGCGCTAAACGTGCTAATTGTCAATGTGATTTGAGATGAAGAGACAATTAAAAGTGCCATGTGCTTGGAACCAGTTTACGAAAGGAAAATAAAATCAAACGATAAGTGGATTAAGTGGAGTGGAGTTTTATTTTCGTCAACTTATAAATAAGTTTCAATTAAAATATAAGTTGTAGTTTCAGTAAAAATAAGTCCTGTTGAATAATAGATATTCAATCCTAAAATGTTAGTGTTTCAGTAAAATTAAGTTCAATTAGTAGAAATAAGTTCAATTCAACAACAATTGACGAGAACATGAAGCAGATTGTATAATTAATAATAGGTTTTTTCGAAGATTTGAGTAGTTGTTGTGTCATTTGTAATTTTCATCTGAGTATCATGTCATTTGGATAGTGCCAATCAATCATATAATCATCAAGTACATTAATCGCATTAAATTGGGCTGATTTCATATTATTTCAAAAATAATAACTCGTATATATAGTTTTTTTTTTTTTTTTTTTTTTGAAGAAGCGTATATAGAGTTGTTTGAGATAATTTAGTTTTGATATGATTAAGTTAGCTAATAAGTCAGTGAAACATAATTGCTAGAATGACTACAGTTGATCTAAAGCCTTAATAGAAGCCTCACTACAGATTTTTGGTTGCTAATCTAACTTCGTTAATAGTTTGAAATTGTCATATACGTTAACAATGTATGTTGAATATGAAACTATTAGATTTTCTTCCCCTTCACCATTTTGGCATTTTCCTACCGACCTACCCAATTTAGCAAATTGTCAATCCATAACATAAATACTATGTATTACTTAGAGGATATTGCAGAGAAATATGATATCTCCTCTTGCAAAGTTTTTTTTTATCGATGATTGCTACAATGTCCTAGCTGTTAGTTAAGCTCAAATACCTTTCTAATTATTGATAAAAATTTGGGATGTATGTCAAAATCAACGTTAATCGGATGTAACTAATGTTTGTTTCAATTTAACATTTCTACTTTATACCTATTATGCCCTCGGGGGCAGTTGTTAGCTTTTTTGTCTTTTTCCTTATGAGAGTATCAAATATACATCATCAATAATTAAAACCTTAATCCCAGCATAGAGGGTCGGTTAATATGAACCAAAAGTCATTACTTCTGGTAAGTGTCATTCATGAATTTTTCTCACTCCCGACGATCGAAAGCCCAATTCCCATTAAATCCACGCTATTTCATATTTTTTTTTTCAACTCATATATCACCAAATATGTTTGGTCTCCCTCTATACCTCTTCGAAACGCGTCATATCTCCTATGTTTTCCTCCCAAATTTCTGTGGTGTTGGTAATAAGGTTGTGGAACCAAACTTACTTTTTGACAATTTGATAGAAATATTCAGAGTAGACCTTATTTTTTCGTGATGTATAATTTTCTGCCTTAAATTGTCGTTCCAATTCCAGTCTGTAAAATGAACTTTCGAAAAAATTCCGAAAATTCCAAATTTTTGACCGTGATGGGTTCGTTCATTTAAGTAGCTCGTGCTTAATCACAATTTTAAATTTTTTGTGGGGCCTATAAAGAGTCCATATGGGCGATTTTGAAGTCTGCGGAACGACAAAGGCAAGATCCGACAAAATGTTGGAACGCCGTCATGGCGAGAGCTGAAGTCAGGATGTTTCAGTCCCAATACTTTAAGGGGCGTGAAACTCGGCGCAGCTGAAGTCATAGCAACCCCATACTCTCTTATGGCGTATGTTGTGATGAATCACAGTATTGAGGAAAAACTTAACGCCGAGTAACATTATATACTTGTTTTGGACAAAATACGCGTGATTATAGCATCACGAAAAGGACTTCGAGCAATTTTCGGACTAAAATTATCGACATGTGGCTCATATGATCATATGATGCAAGCCACGCAAAATTTGGGGCCCACAAAGAGTCCATAGGTGGAGACTTTTGATTCCACGAATGATAAGAAGACTAAAATATTGCCGTACGCTCGATAGGCACTACGCTCGATATTTTTGGGCTGAAACTTTGTCGAGAAGTCATCCCTTCATCACCCTAAAGCTGGTGGGAGAAATTTGGGAAATAACGAACTGGGTCACCGACAATGTTGTTTGGGGAAAAAACACGTTGAATTATACATAAGAAAAAAGCCTTTTTTGGACAACAAATGCGAAAAAATTGCCCTGATATTTTACCATGGTGTTCATACTTCATAGATCATTATGAATAAATCTACGCCAAATATTGGGGGCCAAAATGGTCATAATAGGACTTTTGAGTTTGGGTGAAATAACAAATCAGACAAAATCGTACAAGTTCGAGGGTCCCGCGCCGGTATTTGAGGTTAAAACTCGACGAGGAATTCATCCCATCATTCCCCCATTCACCTTAAGGTGTGAGAGCAAAGATTTATAAGAACCACAGCCGAGTCACCGAAATGGTCATTTGCGCGAAAAACATGAATTGGCACGAAAAGGACTTCCAAATTTTTTTTTAGAAAATGTCGAAATTTGTACCACAGGTTCATATGAATCATTGAATTGAACCCACACAACAAAATTGGGGCCCCAAAGTGTCCATAAGTGTGGACTTGATCCGCGAACGACAATACTGACCAAGACTTCGAAAATGCTGGCTCATCTCTTGACAACGCAATAGCGTATTTAGGGTCCATAAACTCGACAAGCGAGCCATCCTATTATAGCCCCTTTACCCTAAGGAGTGGGAGAAAAATATTGAAAATCGAGCTGGTCACTGAACACTTTGTTTCGGGCTAAAAACTATGGAATTATAAGTCACGAATAGCATACTTCCGTTATTTTCCGGAAAAATGGTCGAAAATTTTACCATGGATTTATATGATCATATGATGTAACCATGTCAATTTGGGGCCCAAAAGAGTCCATATGGGCGACTTTGGGCTCGTGAACGAGAAATCTAACAATAGTCGAACGCTGTAAGAGGCACTACGCTTAGATATTGGGCCGAAACTCGGCGAGGACTCATCCCTCTTCGTCTTTAAGGATTTGGAGAATTTTCGAGAAACCGAATCCGGATCACCGAAAAGTCTTTTGGTTAGAAGAAAGCGGATTTTACGCAACGAAAAAAAGCTTTGGGACAATTTTATGAAAAAATTGTCAAAAATAGCACCATGTGTTGATATAACATATAATAGAACCCAAGCCAAATTGGGGCCAAATAGTACATATATAGGGGACTTTTTAGTCCGCAATGACAAATCGACAAAACGTCGGACACGCTCGCTGGAAGCACTACACTTCGTGTATTTGGGGTCAAAACTCGACAAGGGGTCAACCTTTACAACCTTAAGGTGTGGATAAATTTTGACAAAACCGAGTTGGGTCATCGACATTTAAGCGAAAAACGCGGATTATACATTCTCGAAAACGACACTTCTCGAAAAATTCGGCAAAAATGGCCAAAATAAT
Source organism: Bassia scoparia (assembly GCA_008642245.1). Classification (NCBI taxonomy): domain Eukaryota; kingdom Viridiplantae; phylum Streptophyta; class Magnoliopsida; order Caryophyllales; family Amaranthaceae; genus Bassia; species Bassia scoparia. The sequence goes on from SNQN01000607.1 coordinate 10,346, forward strand.
ATCATGGATTCAAAATAATGCATATGAGACCACACAAAATTAGGTCCTAAAAGAGTCCATATAGGGGACTTCAGAGTCCACGAACGACAAACCAACAAAACGTCCAACGCTCGTAGGGGCACACGCTCCGTATTGGGGGCCGAAACTTCTTGAGGAGTTATCCCCCATCACCCGTTAGGTGTTGAGAAATTCTTGGCAAAACCAACCTGGGTCACCGAATGTCGTTTGGGCGAAAAAGTGATTATACCACACGAAAAAAGGACTTACGAGACAATTCTCCAAAAATTGCTGAAGATTTTAGCATGGGTTCATATGATCATATGATGAACCCACGAAAAATTTTGGGCCCAAAAAGGTCCATATAGTCGACACTTCTGATTTCGCGGAACGACAAAAGAAAAAAATTGTTGAACCTCATATGAAGAACTACGCTCTGTATTTGGGGTTCTAATACGCGAACAACGTTTATTCATTCGGTGCTATTATACGATAGTAGACAAAGACGTAGTTCATCACCCATAACCCTTGGGCAATGTTTGGTTTCTTGTGTTGAGTTCTTTTTTATGCTATGGTTGCCTCTAAGTTGTATTCCACCTTGCATTCTTAACGGGGTTTTGGGTGAAATTTTCGAACAAATTGCAAACCTGGTCACCGAGAGTCCGAGACGACATTTTTTGGCCAAAAAACCGATGATTATACGTTAACGAAAATGAGGCCCCAAGACATTTGGAAAATTTACCGGAATTTTACCTTGGGTTAAACGATAATTAATATGAACCAAGTCAAATTTGGGCCAAATGATCCATAACAGGTGAATTCGAGTCTGAACGACAAACTCACAAAAACGTCGAAACGCTCGTAAGAGGCACACCTGGTATTGGATCGAAATTGTGGAATAGTCATTTGCTCACACCCAGGTGTGAGAGAAATTTGGGTAAAATCGAGCCGAGTCACCGAGACGTCGTTTTTTTTGGCCGAATATACGTGATTAATCATCACGAAAAGAGGTCCTTGGAATTTTTGTTGGGGAAAAAGATCTCGAAAAATTTACAGCTAGGTCCATATGACGATCATTGATGAAGCCCAACTCAAATTTGGGGCCCAAATGATTTCATACGGGGGATTTTGAGTCCGCCAACGATCAAACGGAAAAACAACAAAACGCTCGTGATGGCACTACAATTGGTAATGGGACTTAAACTACTGGAATTTTCATCCATCATCACTCTCAAATTGTGGGGAGAAATTTTCGGGAAATCGAGTCGGGTCATGAGTAGGGATTTTCATGATCGTTTTTAGAGCTTTTTATTATTTATTCCGTAGTTTTGAGTTAGTTTTGTCTTTATTTTGTTCTTTTCTCATTTCTTTCTCTAAACACCTCATAAGGCGGCACGCTTTTAGCGTTTTTGCCACATTTTCTCTTTGTTTGATAGGTTTGGCAGGCATCATTTGTTGTAGACCATTGTTAGAGTTGCATTGACACACTTTTGATTGTTTCGAAGCTGCGCGAATATGGTTCGTGGTCACCCCTGTATGGTGAGATACTTTTGGAGCGTTTTGTGTGCATTTCGGATAGTGGTTAGGCTACTCCTCAATTGGAGCACATTCCATCACACTATAATTTGATGTGATTCGCCCACTTGGAAGGAGGTGTAACTAGACGCTCTCAATAGCTTGAACTGACTTGGTCAGCTATGCCTGATTCGATGTTCTAAACGAGAAAAGTTATGCCAGTTTCTTTCCCTTGATCGCAGTCCAGTTAGCGCCAGTAGCTGCCCCGTAGCGGGCGGCTATGCTCTGCTCCGATTTGCTTCATCGGTTTACTATTACTTCTTTGTTCTTTAACCTTTTCTTTTCTGTTTGGCCTGGGTGTATTTCCATTTGTCTGGGACCTTGGGAGCCACACATCTTTCATTCTTGTAGCATACGACTTTGATTTAATTTTCTCCTCACTAGTTTTATGCTCCATTTCCTTCAAGCTATTAGTTACATCATCATCTTCTTCCAAATTCTTTTGCATTTTGGAAGATTGTAATCTGAAATTTCTTGCAGCCAAATTTTAATATTCAAGTCTAGTAAACTATCTCTCGTAATCTTCTTGCACTGTCTTTAATTTCGATTTTGGTTAAGTATTGGGTCCATGAAGTTGCATTTTTTTTGTGGTTTTTATGAGTTTCTCTTAGTTTACTATAACTTTAGAATAGTTGTGTTAGCACTTGTTAATATTGGTGTTATTATGTGTTTTAAGCTTGGTGTGAAGCTTGACTTGCTAGGAGTGGGTGAAAACCCTCATTTCACCATGATGACACCGATGCTTGCTTGAGAGGTTTGTCGTTGGTTTTGGGCATGACTTGTGTAAGGTTATTAGGGTGCAAGATGCTAATGTGCCATGATTGATCACCATGGTGATTTTCTAGGGACCTTAGGAACGAAGGAAACAAGCGAGAGTTGAACCTCTTCGTTGTATTAGCTCCTCCTAGTACTATGTTAGAATGAAGGACGATAGAATAGGGCGCGGTATTCTAGGATCGTGTACAGCTGTTCGCACCGAGCTTGTGACCACGCCATGAATAGGGTCCTGATTGGCAAAGTGAGGTTCTTGCCTAGCTAGCTGATGAGAGTGGTTAGAGACTCTTGAAAGTCGACCCCCTTGTCGGTTGAGACCGTGCTAGAAATGCGTTCGTTGGTGTGCGTTGGTGTGTACATGATATGAGTGTTTTGTGTGGCGAAGACCGCCAATTCCTAGTGCTTATGTTTTGTTCTCTCATGATTAATCAGTGTTCGGACCAGTCACTCTTAACGTTTCGTTCAAGGCTTAAGCTGGTCGCCTCGATATACTAGTCGGCTAATGCCTTAACCACGTTTTTTCCCTGTGGGTTCGACCCTGCTTGCCTTGCTAGATAGCATGAAGTGAACAGAGTAGGTTGATCTTTAAGTGAGCCATCACAACGAACAGGGTACTATCGAGTCACCAAAGAACGTGCGTTTTGTTGGCGCCAAAAATTGTGGATTTAATCACGAAAATGAAGGTCTCCCGGAAAATTGACTTCAATTTATAATTTTACCTTGGATTAATATATGCATATAGAGACCAAAGTCAATTTGGGCCAAAGAGTCTCATGTGCTGGACTCTTCGATCCGCAAGAAAAGCCAAAAGTCGCAAATGTACGTGAAATTCCTACGGGTTTTCGAAGAAAAAAGGTAGATTACCCTTTAGTGACCCCTGCCGGATTGTAGGGCGCCAAAGTAATTGTAATAGTCATGTGCCTCATCACCTCTCACGGTAAAGCGGAGGAATCTATCGGGCAAAATTGAGTGGATGGAGATCACCGACCGTGAGCGTCATTCTTCTTGGCCAAAAAACGTGAAATATGCATCACCGAAAAATGAATTCGTCCTGCGAAAAAAATGTTCCATTTTTGTTACCACAAGGATAATACTTGATCATTATGACAAACAAAGTTGGCAAGATTAGGCACGCCCCGCCGAAGGACCAAGTGCTCCATGATTGTTGGAATGTTTCTAGTCACGCGCGAAAGAAAAAAGCGATAAAACGTCGATATCACCAGTAGGGCTTTGGAAGAAAAATAGAAGTAGATTCCCTTTTTCACCGTCCGATCAGTATTGGGGTCAAAACATATTGGAAGATGTCATGCCCTCATATCAGTCCCGACGGCTTTGGGAGAGTGGAAAGTTCTACATTAAGTCAGAGCGATGGTTCATCGAGACGTGGATTTTTGGCTGAAAAGATGGACTATACATTCACGAAGAGGGTTTTTCAAAAATAAATTTCGGAAAAATTGCCGTTTTTTCTTGCATGGGTTCATTGTAAATTGACGAACCTAATGCAAATTTGGGGCTCAAAAGAGTCCATACGGGAAGTTTTAAATGACAAATCGACAAAACATCAAAACCACTCGTAAGAAGGCACTATGCTTGGTATTTCAATCCGAAACTAGTG